>JABSNV010000125.1:72500-137927 GCA_024085815.1 Flaveria linearis | reverse complement strand
ATGTATGTATGTATGTATGTATGTATGTATGTATGTCTGTATGTATGTCTGTATGTATGTCTGTATGTATGTCTGTATGTCTGTCTGTCTGTCTGTCTGTCTGTCTGTCTGTCTGTCTGTCTGTCTGTCTGTACGCATGTATGCATGTACGCATGGATGCATGTACGCATGGATGCATGTACGCATGGATGCATGTACGCATGTATGCATGTACGCATTGTATGCATGTACGCATTGTATGCATGTACGCATTGTATGCATGTACGCATGTATGCATGTACGCATGTATGCATGTACGCATGTATGCATGTACGCATGTATGCATGTACGCATGTATGCATGTACGCATGTATGCATGTACGCATGTATGCATGTACGCATGTATGCATGTACGCATGTATGCATGTACGCATGTATGCATGTACGCATGTATGCATGTACGCATGTATGCATGTACGCATGTATGCATGTACGCATGTATGCATGTACGCATGTATGCATGTACGCTTGTATGCATGTACGCATGTATGCATGTACGCATGTATGCATGTACGCATGTAGCATGTACGCATGTATGCATGTACGCATGTATGCATGTACGATGTATGCATGTACGCATGTATGCATGTACGCATGTATGCATGTACGCATGTATGCATGTACGCATGTATGCATGTACGCATGTATGCATGTACGCATGTATGCATGTACGCATGTATGCATGTACGCATGTATGCATGTACGCATGTATGCATGTACGCATGTATGCATGTACGCATGTATGCATGTACGCATGTATGCATGTACGCATGTATGCATGTACGCATGTATGCATGTACGCATGTATGCATGTACGCATGTATGCATGTACGCATGTATGCATGTACGCATGTATGCATGTACGCATGTATGCATGTACGCATGTATGCATGTACGCATGTATGCATGTACGCATGTATGCATGTACGCATGTATGCATGTACGCATGTATGCATGTACGCATGGATGCATGTACGCATGGATGCATGTACGCATGGATGCATGTACGCATGGATGCATGTACGCATGGATGCATGTACGCATGGATGCATGTACGCATGGATGCATGTACGTATGTCTGTCTGTCCGTATGTCTGTCTGTCCGTGTGTCTGTCTGTCCGTCTGTCTGTCTGTCTGTCTGTCTGTCTGTCTGTCTGTCTGTATGTCTGTCTGTCTGTATGTCTGTATGTATGTATGTATGTATGTATGTATGTATGTATGTATGTATTAGTATGTAGTATGTATGTATGTATGTATGTATGTATGTATGTATTATGTATGTATGTATGATATGTATGTATGTATGTATGTATGTATGTATGTATGTATGTATGTATGTATACATTTCTTTTTATATATATACATAATAATTATGGAAACATATATAAATAAATGGAACAATATTTCCTTTTTATATATACATAATAATTAAGTTTTATATGTTTAATGTGAACTGGTGTTTGACTATGTTGATTATGAATGGAAAAATATTTATAACTGACACCGTAACCGAGCGTGAAACGCAAAACCGCACGATCACATTTTTAATATTTAATATTAACTGAATATTAATTGTACATTCAGGTTAATCAGAAAACCAAATCTTTTTGTAATTTCAATTGCTTGTTGCTCTACACTCGAGGTGAGTTTTCACGGCCCCGTTTTATATTCTTTCCTTTTGGGGGAGAAAACATGCAAACACTATTTTTGTTATGGTTGACAGTATTATTAATATCGTCTGTTACGTTAGTGTAGACACATTTAAAAGTTCTTACAGTATCAACCGTTAATAATGAGATTAGCGAGGTAATTCTGAGTAGTACTGCTGGGTTTGACAAACCCCGCCCGGGCTAGTCGCGCTAGCTTGATTGGAGGTCGAACGGGTGCTAAATTGACTTAACAATTGTCTTGGGCTGTGATAGACGTGGTGGAAAGGCACTAAACACACACAACCAGCTTTGGTTTGAAACACTAAGTAACTTGATTATAGGCTAGCTACCTATCGATATACTTTATATACTAACCATATAAAACGCTTTCTGACCATTACATGTTGATTAAACCTGTGAACTCACCAACCGTTGAAGCATATATTGTCATATATAGTGTGTCCGTCGCTGGACGAATAGTCTAGGCTTAATGTAATACAACTGATATGTTGTAAACACGTGAAACTGAGTCATTCGCAGGAGCATATGCGAATAGGACTCAGTCGTATGACTGAGCCATGCTAATGTACCAGTCGTGCGACAGAGAGATGCGATTGGACCATGCTAATGGGCCCAGTCACATCTGATATGGGTTGAGTCCTATAAATATCAGTTTCATTGTGTAGAGAGTTAAGGTTTTAAGAGAGTGTGCGGCGCCCAGGGGCTACCGGATGAGAGGGGAGATCATGCTTGATCTCCCCTTGCCAAAAGTCGTGATTATTCTGTTTAACGAGCTTGTAATCATTCGGTTTTATCAATGAAATCATTCGATTATGGTTCATTCTATTGTTTGTCTTTTGGTTTTTCTCCATCCGTCAAGAACATGCTCGGATGTCAACTGATCCAGCGACTTAACAATTGGTATCAGAGCCAGTTACTGCTAGAATGATCTAACAATTATTCTAGCAACCCGAGCTCTAATTTCTGGATCTATTTCATGTTCTTTGACGTTAAACCCACTTTGTGTTCTTCGTGTTTTGCTCAGGTCTCGTGGCGTGTGTGTTTTTCTCTGTTAAAATCAAACCCGAGATCACGTTCTTATCACCCCGCGAATCTTATGATGTCTATCTTGTTTCGGTTCATGTAAATTCATCAGATTAGGGTTTTTGGCAGCCATGGCGGCTGCAGATCTAAAATCTACATACAAATCCGCTCATGCGACTGGACCATGCTAATGGACCATTCGTACGACTGGACCATGCTAATGGACCATTCGTACGACTGGACCATGCTAATGGACCATTCGTACGACTGGACCATGCAAATGGACCATTCGTACGACTGGACCATGCTAATGGACCATTCGTACGACTGGACCATGCTAATGGACCACTTGTACGACTGGACCATGTTAATGGACCAGTCTTATGTCCATCATGCTACTGGACCAGTCTTATGTCCAGTCACCTGGATGGACTCAGTCTTATGTCTATTCATAAGACTGGACCAGTCGCATGAATATATCATTCGTATCACCATTCGCACAAATGTGCTATTTGTCCTCCATGTCATACGAATGAACTGTGTTCCAAGAAAAAAATGGATCTGCCTCTGCACAGATTTGAGGATGAGCAAAGCACATTCATCCCGAGGTTCTTTTGTCAAACAAGTTCGATGGATATTGTAACACCAGCCTCCCAGGGCATACCCCGGGGAGCGTTACGCATCGGACATACAGAACACATAGTAATCAGAGAATACACAGCGGAAGTCTAACTTTAAATATACATCAACGTGTACAATGCATTTGTTATAATAGATAATACCATTACATCAGTTTAACTATACTAGAGATCCAAATCTTCAACAATATTCTAGAACTTTATTTCTCATAAACTAGCTCGTAATCTTCAAGCCCTGTAATCACTTGGCACCTAGGATGTGTGTCCATAAAAATAGAAAACATTTGGGACTCAGCATAAAGCTTGTGAGTTCATAAACATGGCATTCTTCAAATTCAAAACATGTTTTATTATTGACTATTGCATCAAGCAGATACAGCCATGGCAAACAGATAGGAACAGAGTAAGCACAGAATAATTCACATAACTAGGCTATGTATACAAACTCACTGGCTAAAGCAGAATCATACAAGCAGCCCTCAAGCATCCTATGAAGCATTGCCACATATCACAGATGCTATTGATAGTCAATTCTACAATTATTACCAGTTATCAGAACATCACATACCTTTTTAGAAAACAGTTCAGAGGAACTCACCTCAATCAATCAAGTCAGTGATATCGTCTGCTCAGGTCACTGCTATCAGGTATTATCCTATAAGCAAATAACATTACTTAAGCTATATTCTAGCTAGTAACATTTTTAGGGATGATTCGTTAACTTTTTCTATTTGTTGGTTTTATTTGGGCACTTTCTTTATCCTATGCCAACCCTTTGGTACAACCCTTACTAGTTGGCATAACTCGGCGTTTCCATCATACCCGAGCCAACCCTCGGGGTTACCCAATACCTTCCCTAATGATAACCTTAAAGTCTAATAATAATAATAATAACAACTACAACACTAAAATAACAAATAAATAATACTAACTAACACATAAAACCAACTCTAATAATAATAATAACTATAAAGATGATAATAAAATATTAATAATAACTATATTAATACTAATACCTACAATGATAATAATAATAATAATAAACGACTATAATAATAATTAACATAACCTTAACAAGAGCGTACCTGAAAACTATCTACGGCAATTTGATGTAGAGTCTCCCCTACTGGCGCTCCTAGTCGCGCTCCTACTCGAGTACCAAAACGACTACTAGCAACACCCACGGGGTATTGAGAACTCGGATTCTCTTTATATTAGAGCGTTCCCAAAGAAACTTATGTTCTAAATTCAACCTTAAGGCTTCTATTATAAGGGAGCAGAAGGTAGGTGAAAAGTTTCAAAGGCGATATGGGATGAAGTTCAGATGGAGTTTTCGATGTGGACGATACAGTTGAATTGCAATTCTCTTGCAATTGAAAAGTGATTATATTATTATTTTATTGTATATTATTATATTATTTACAATTCTTATTAAGACTTTGGTCGGTGGCTACAGTGCCACCGACCCAACAAAATCCTAATCCCCACACATGCAGAGCTTTACAGCCCCTTCAGCCTTCACCATCGCAGAGCTCTCCTTCATCTTCCCCAAAACTTCACACGGTATCAACCTCTTAACTCCTCTTGGTGGAAGGTGGAAGGTGGACACTCTCCTTTCTTTCGCTTCGAAGGGGTGCGAACGCGAAGCATAACTGCAAACATAGGAGCATTCGGTGGAACCGAGTGTTTTGCGGATGTAGTTCTTTGGCTTTTGCTGTTTGGAGCTCTGCTTTCAGGTACGCTATCGCCATATTTGTGTGCTTTTCGTTTTGATTATGCCTGTGGGTGTCGATTTTGGGGGTTTTCTGTGTTTTTGATTTGTATTTGGGTTGTTGGGTTTGCTCATAGCTTTCTGCACTGTTTTTGATGATGGTTTACGGTTTCACGTTTCAACTGCGAAGAAACGGTCTTCTGTGGGGTCTAGAGGGAGTTTGACGGAGAGAAATTTCCCTCGGATTTGCATATGGGAGTCTGATGGTGAAGCTGGTGATATTACTTGTGATATTATTGATAATGCTGAAGCTTCGATGTTGTACAGGATGCCAATGAAGTTAAGCAGTTTAGGAGGAATCCGTTTTGTTTTAATGGCGGTGAGGCGAAGAAGCGGTCAGATGATATCGAATGGGCATAAGACCTATGATTTGATGCTTAATCTTCAATTGGGTATCAGGTAAAAGCTCAATTTGATCAACAATGTGTGTAAATTTGATTTGCTATGTGTTGATTATATTTTCTGTGTATAGGTATTCAGTTGGAAACATTCTTCGGTAACGCGTAACATAAAGACTACTGATTTTGATCCGAAAGAAAAGTCTTGGACCCGGTTTCCACCAGAAGGATCAAAGCTTACACCACCACATCAGTCTGGAGAATTTCGATGGAAAGATTATTGCCCAATGGTGTTTAGGTATTGTTTAAATCGATGCTGGTTTCTTTAATTTAACTTTGATGCTTCTATATTGATCATGAATTGTGATGGTTGATGGTTTTAGCGTTTGAGGGAGTTGTTCCAAGTGGATCCTGCAGGTTATATGTTAGCAATTTGTGGGAACGATGCTCTTCGTGAGCTTTCTTCACCTGGGAAAGTGGGAGCTTCTTTTATTTAACACAAGATGATCGGTTATGATTAAAACTGTGAAAAAATCAGAAGTTAAGGTATGAAGATGTTGATTGATTGCTTCATTGAAATGAAACAATTGATGTATTTTTGATTGAGACTAAAGTTGGAAACATGCTTTCAAGTTCTAATCAAAATGCTGCCAATTTACTATCAACATGTTTGTAATTATGAGAATTCTCTTGTCACAAAGTTTTTTGGTGTCCATTGTGTCAAACCCATTGTGGCATTAAGGCAATTGAATTTCTTGCTTGAATGGTTTATGGTGTTTGGATTGGGTTTTGCGACTAATTATGATGTCCTCTGCTTATATCATGTAGACTCGATTTTTATGATGGGTAATCTATTTTGCTCTGAGTATCGAATTCATAGAAGATTTGATCTTAAAGGATCATCACATGGCCGCACAACCGATAAACCCGAGGAGAAATCGATGAAACCACCACACTTAAAGATCTGACCTCAACTATGTGTTTTCGTCTTCAACAAAGTTGGTTCAAGAACTGATCAAGTTAGTATAATTTTCACCATACACAAGTTGTTCTATGTTTTATACACTTTGTCATTTGGCTTACAAAATCATTTGTTTTCAGACAAATAAACAGAGATTGCGAGATTTTAGAGGCCGAGAGAATAATGGATTATGCTTATGTTATGCTAGAGGAGAATGAACCGTCTTAGGTATGCTACTCTTAATATATTGATGCTTTGTACATACTTTGTTCTTTGTATATTTTACTTGCTGTGATCAATTTTCCATGAATGTTGTGTCTACTATTATTATATGGCAGAACTCAAAAGGGAAACGTACCAGAAACTTATAAATAGATTTGGAACCACCCTGGCAGCCATTAAGGATTCAACCTAATACAAATATTGATCCTGCCTATATAAAACTTTAATGAATGTGATTTGCTTGCAGGTTTGTCTTCAAATTTTTATATTCTTTTTCCTACAATATTTGATTTGTTTGTTAGTAGTAATACATGCAACCTAAACCTCTGTTTGAAAAAGTTTACACCTGACTCTTTAGTAGATGGGGAAATTCAAACCCATTTACTATATTAAATTTAGAACAGCAATGAATGTACAATAGCTATTTTATTCTTAAATCCAGTAGTTGTCCGCCACAATTAGGTTAACGTGTATTTTAGTTTGTATGTTATGGCTAACGGTCATACCGAAAAAGGGTAAAAGCCTTAGAGGAATTGGTCAAATAGGTCGAATTGTAAATTGAGTTGCGGGTCCACAAAAGTTTTCAAATGTTATTAAGTTTAGATAATCTCCATGTTTTTTATATATCATACAGAAAGTGAGTGACTAATAAAGTAATAAATCTATTGCTACTTTTGAATACTTAAAATGAGATGGGTTCAAAAAAGATAATGTTTTAATACGATTATTAAAATGACCAGTCAACATATTTTGTATTATTGTCTTAATTTCAAATGTTCCAACAGAAATCTATTATCAAATTTTCATTTAGGATGCAGAGTTTCTCAATCCTAAACAAAAGAAAAGTACTTTTCTTCGGACAAAATAGAAGATGAAAAATCAAGTAAATGGGATAAAACTTGGTACATGATTCTGAGTCCTTATAGAATTGAGCAATTCTTGATCATAAGAACACTGTGAGGCAAAGTAAAGAAATAAAAATTACTATGGAATAAAAACACTATGAGGTAAAGTCAAAGAAATAAAGAATTGAATCCCTAAGATACATGTTCGAAATGTCAACAGTTGACTTTGACTGTAACTGGCATAAATAGTATAGAAGGTGCTTGGCATGAATATATAAAAAGTCTAAAGATAAACACCCTATAAGTCTTGCATGTGTTATCATTAATCGTGTTTCTCACGTGAAACTCTTATTACATTTAAGGATTAAGAGAATTGTAATAGTGTTTGTTAAATTTGAATTCAGACTATTTTTGATTTTTCTAATATACCTATTTGTATCATAGGAATACAATGCACTTGAGAATATAATGTGATAGTGTTGTTATTGTTTCATTCGTAGGAGACGCGGTAGTATTGCATCTATACCTTGTGGGCTGGAAGGCCACAAATTTAATCCATTTTATTTAGTTACATTACACATGTTATACTGCTTAAGAAATCTGACTCTTCGGTAAGTGCAATTGTTCTATATGCCAACCTGCAAATACTTTAAGAGAGCCAAGTGTTTTGTACCAATGCTAATCAAACAATATTGCTACTCTATGTAACGTGTTTTGTAATACGGATAATAGGTTGCGCTTATCAAAGTATGGCTCAAGCGTTCAAACGAAATCCCGCCGCAACGCGCGGTGGAAAATACTAGTTATAATTAATTCAGCTGCTTAACTCATTTTTCTCTTATAACTTTTAATATATAGCGTATTATGAAATTTCAAATATGTCGTTATGACAAGCTTATTTTTTTCTTTACGAGTCAACCTAAGTTCGTCAAAAACGGAGCAGGTTCGAATATAATATATTATTATATATTCAAACGGTCTCTTATAGCATAAAAATTTCATCTAAAAACTTCAAACTTTAATAGACAATTTACTCATTACTTACTCGTTTGACAATATATGAAATGCGGAGTTTATATGACCCAAACGCTCGGGTTGTTACATTCTCCTCCCCTTAAAAGAATTTTGTCCTCGAAATTCGAAGGTTACTCGAACAGTTGAGAATATTTGACTTTTATTTCTTCTGCTAATTCCCAAGTCTTCTCGGGTCCTTTCTGACCTTGCCACTAGACCAATACTAGTGGAATTATTTTCTTTTTTAATTTTCGTTCTTGAGAATCAAGAATCTTTATCGGTTTTTCAGTAAAGTTTAATTTCTCGTCTATTTGCACGTCCTCTAATGGCATTACTTGAGTCAGATCTGCCAAACACTTCCTTAGGTTCGTTATATGAAAAGTATCGTGAATACCTTTCAAAGTTTCAGGTAATTCTAGCTTGTATGCAACTGGACCAATTTTTGCGATGATTTTGAACGGTCCAATGTACGTGGGACTTAACTTCCCACGTTTACCGAATCCCATTACTCCTTTCCATGGTGAGACTTTCAACATCACATAGTCTCCTTCTTGAAATTCTAAAGATCTCCTTCTGTTATCTGTATAACTCTTCTGTCTATCCTGAGAAGCCTTTAGTCGTTGTCTGATTTGTTGGATTTTCTCAGTTGTCTCGAGAATAATTTCGGTTTTGGTCAACCGATCATCCTCTACTTCTATCCAACAGATAGGAGTTCTGCATTTCCTACCATATAAGGCTTCAAATGGTGTAGCCTTAATGCTGGAATGGTAGCTGTTGTTATAAGAAAATTCAATCAAAGGCAAATGATCATCCCAGCTACCTCCAAAATCAATCATGCAAGCACGCAACATGTCTTTTAAAGTTTGAATTGTTTGCTCACTCTGACCATCCGTCTGAGGATGATATGCAGTGCTTAAACTGATTTTGGTTCCAAGTTCCTTTTGGAAACTTGTCCAGAATCTGGAAGTGAATCGGCTATCTCTATCGGAGATAATGGATAAATGCACTCCGTGCTTACTTAATATTTCATCAATATATATCTTGGCTAGTTTTTCCATTGGATAGCTCTCACTTATGGGTAGAAAATGTGCTGACTTGGTTAGCCTGTCAACCACGACCCATATAGCATTATATCATTTTCGTGTTCTTGGAAGTTTTGTGACAAAATACATGGTCACTCTATCCCATTTCCATACTGGCAACTCCAACTGTTTTAACTGACCTGCTAGTTGTTAATGTTCAATCTTAACTTGCAGACATGTTAAGCATTTCTCAACGTACTGGGCTATGGATCTTTTCATATTATGCCACCAGTAGTGATTTCTAATATCCTTATACATTTTGTTTGCTCCAGGATGCATTGTGTATTTGGATTTGTGGGCTTCATCTAATACTTTGCCCTGAATACCTCCAAATTTTGGGATTCAAATTCTCTGACCAAATCGTAGGACTCTATCCATTCTTGAGTCAATAATTTCTGGTTACCCATCATTCTTTCAGCCTGAATATTCTCATCTTTCAACGCTTCAGTTTGAGCATTCTTGATTTGGTCTTTCCAATCAAGCTTGACATCTATCTTTAATGCTTTTATCTTAATCGGTTTAACTCTTTCTTTTCGACTGAGAGCATCAGCGACTACGTTAGCCTTTCCTGGATGGTATTTGTGAATCCAAGGATCGCGATTCAGGAATTATCAGTATTAAAATAAATCAATTTAATGATCGCGGAATTATCACTAATTGACGTTTAATTGTTTTAATGATTAATGATGAACACAACCACAGAAACACAATAAATGCGAAATCAATAATAATTCAAATGTATTTCATTAACTATAAGGTAATGATTACAAAAGAATAATAACTGATAACTATGAACAACGAATTCTGTGAATCGAATAATGTTTTGATGTTGACGTGACGGCAGCTAGGGTTGCACAATGAACTCTTGACAGCCGTAATAATGATTGATTGTGTTCACCGAGATATGAAACCTAGGACTCATATTTATAGATGATTTGAGTCGGCTTAGGAAACACCGGATCTCTCGGGATTTGTTATTGATTGTGTTGACTTGTTTGACTTGGTATTTACAATCGCACAAGTATAATGTTCTTCCGCAGGTGTCTTGTCGTCCGCAGAACTTTTGTTCCTCCGTAGATGATTGGTCTTCCGTAGCAGAGTTGTTCTTCCATAGGAAATCCTTCTTCCGTAGGAGTCTTCACTTCACGGTACTTGATCATCCGCAGGAACATGTACTTGGTCATTTTGTCTTGTAAGAAACATATCTACGGATTAACAAAATTGTTCATCCGTAGATGTTTCTTACACTTGGTCAATTCCAGGAATCCATCCAAGTATATTGTTTTTCTCTGTCAAGCCACAAATCAACACACATATATATGGGGTTATCCTATAGATTCAAAGCACATATATATATATATATTTGACTGTTACAAATATTAATTACAAGACTTGATTTTCAAGTACTAAGCCTATACAAAAATGATCTAGCCCTATACAATCTAGACCTAACAATACTCCCCCTTAGGCTTAGCTCCTTGTAATCAGTCCTTCAAAACTGTAAGCTCCTTGACTCTTGCTATCATTTTATTATAGAAGTAAGATACAGCAGTCTTTTGATCATCGTACTTGTACTTGATCTGCATCCTGCTGATCTTCTTCAATGTGTCATAGCTCAGACCCAAAACATCTTCTTCCGTAGTGAGTGTTTCCACTACACTATCATTATGTACAATCTCTAATTCATCTTCTTCTAAGATTCTGAGCTCAGACACTTCAGCTATGGTTGTCCCCTTCAGTAGCCCAGCCTCATGTCTCCTTCTCTTGTGTGCCTTTGCATGCAGTTTATCAATAACTTGTATCTTGTGCACGTACAGGCAGAGATCATTCTAGGCTTTTTCATCTGTTAGCTTTGGGAAGAATTTGTCGTGAAGGTATGATGTGTAGCTAGGATGCAACATCTTTATCTTAATTGGATCAAAGATCCTGATCTTATCAACCTTCTTCCCATCAGCATTTCTCAGCAATACCATCTCTTTGGTCTTTTCAACATATCCCCATTCTGTGATAGGATAAGTGAACTGATTTCCTTTTATGCTTTTGATGGTATCTGAGTTTTTATTACATCCAACTCTCTTTAGCATGTCTTCATCTACAAGGGATGAGACTTCAGCTGTTCTTCTTTTCCTGCTTTGTTTGATTCCGATATGCTCTTTATCATCTTTCTTTGCTTGTGTCAGCACATCATCAATGAACCTGGTCTTCATACCATTTACAGCTCCAGAGAAGTCTCTCCCCCTGAGATGAATTAGATAGTTGGATATTGGGATGCTTTGCAAATCCCTAATATCTTGTTCCGGAAGACTAAGCAGAGCTGACACATCATGGAAGTATTGAATCCTTCCAGATGTCCTTTTTATTATTGCACAATCCCAGTCTGGATAATATTTCCAGGCCATAATCCTGTGTTCTTCAGCAGAACTGGGAGTTGTGATATGGTCATACAGTTCAATCAGAGTTGATTTCTTCTCTGTGATCTCTCAAACTGTGGTTCCCAGAGGCCATACCTTTCCGGGATCACTGCCCTTGGCTCTCTGATCAGTGTTTCTTTTTCCTTGTGCTGATCTTTTGGTTCAACTGTTATTGGATCAGTAGCAAGTTTAGTTTGTTGTTCTTTTGGATGTGGAGCAGTGGTTCTGAACTTGACACCAGTTTCTAATTCCACCTTCATCACATGCTCCATCATCCTCCGCAATTCTCTAGTGGTTCTGCCTTTAAGCTCATGCGGTTTGTAGTTGTGGCCCTGTAACCAGCAAGTCATATTGTACTTGGTGAGTTTGGCTGTGTCACAGTGGCCCAGATCCTTCTTGATCTTCTCCAATGACTGAAAGGTTGTAAAGGCTTCATAATCACAGTTTGGGATTATGAACCTTGCAAACTCAAACTCTTTCAGAGCATTCTTCATTTCTGATGTGTTCATCCTCTCAACCATGTCATATGGAAAACCATGGTTGATGAGGGTCATAAACATGCTAGAATCAGGCCTCTCTTCCATGATGTCTGCTGTTGTTAGAAGGTCATCGGCCTTTCCTCCCTTTTCACCAGTGGGGACTCCATTTTTGTCAACTCCTCCCACTCTTTATCACTATCATCATCATCTCCGGATGATACCTTCACAGTAGATACATCTACTGAAGGTGTATGTGCAGGGGATGGAAGTTTTTGTCTTTTTGGAGAGCTATTATCTTCAGGTTTCTTTTGAGTTGCTCCAAAGTATTTTCTTTTCCGGGTGTAAGAAATCATTTGCTTAGCAGCTTCACCCGTCTGTTTTGGTTGCTCAGCACTTGGAGCTTCTTTTGTTTTCAGAGCAGATATCTTCTTTTTCAGCTCTTCTATTTCTTCATCTTTCTGTTTGATCAGTTCAGCTTTATTAATTTTCTCAGTCTTTAAAGAGGCCTCCAACTCTTGTTCTCTTTGCAATAATGCATCAATGACTTCATTGTTGCTTAGAGCATCTTCTCTCAGCCGTTTTAGTCTAGCATCTTTCTTCATCAGCTCTTCATCTTTTTCTTTGATTACACCTTTCAGCTCTTGAATTCTTCCTTTTCGCTTATTTGATTTGAGTACTAACTTGTTGTACTCAGCAACCAAATAGCTTTTGCTGACAGGAATGTCTTTGTCACTTAAATCATCTTCATGGTATGCAATGACATCCTCAGCAGATCCTTGTACTTCCCCATGCTCATCAGCAATTTGTTCATCTTTCAATGAAGATATGGGCTCAGTATGTGCTGATGAAGCATGTTCTTCTGTGTGTGTAGGGTGAGATAGGAACAGTGCTGGCTTGAGATAATATCTCTATGTCTCCTGAGTGTACAGAGTGTACGGACTCAGTTATCTCAAAAGGTTCAGTTCCAGCACTTTCCGAGGATGGATGTTTTGGTGATTCTAGTGGTGGTTGTACAGGGGATTGAGCTTGTAGTGGAGAGAAAGGTTGAGTGTGATGTGATGATGACTGAGAAGGTGATGATGATTGTTGTTTGGCTGGAGATGTTGGCTCAGTGCTTTTGGTGGATGATGAGGATATTAGTAGAGGTGATTGATGTTGATGAATTGGGGAGGTTGGTTGGGTGTTCAAGCTTGTTGGTGATTGTGATTGTTGAGGGGTGTTTGGCTAGGTGTTTGATGTTGGAGTGGTGGAGTTTGGGTTGGTGAGTGGTGTTGGTGTGGTGGTGTTTGGAGTGGTGAGTGAGATGCTTGTGCAGAATCAGCAGATGATTCTGCTTCATCTGCCCAAGCCAACTCTTGTGGCAAGTCTGCTTGAGGATATACTACATGCGCGAACATTGGCATATCTTGACCCTGATACTTTCCACTAAGCTTGTTTAGCACAGATTTGCTCAAGTGTGCTTGAACAAACACATCGCCAACTCTGTCCAACCCTGGTAGTTCTGAGTTGATCACCAGTTGCAGGAATCTCGGGAACATGTACATCTTGTCATTCTTCTGCAGTTTCACTTGTTCACTCAGACAGTTAAAGATGTATTTGGCGTAATTATAAATTCTCCCCTCGAATATCCCAATGATTCCAGATGATATGTGCCGAGAGAATCTGTCGAGCCCCGACTTCCTGTTTGACATGCACTTTAGGTAGGTATGGCACAAGAATCTGTACGGTTTGCACAGCCTACCCTTTTTGATTTCCCCTTTTTCGTAATCACCATCATACCCCATCAGATTGAATATTTTCTCAATGTATTCATTCTCGAATACATCGGGGTGACCTATCTCTCTATCACCCAGTTCCAAGCATCTTCGTATGATGCTTTCAGTGATTCGTAGACGCTTGTTCCGAATCTCAGCCACAATCACTTCCTCATCACCTTGTTCTTCAACTCGTGCTGAGTTCCAGAAATCGATTATGTGCGCCTGATGGATCACAGGCTCAGCCGTCAAGGCGTAGAAGAGCCTTGATCGTCGGAGATATCTTATGATATCTCGACATCCTTCTGCCGCAGGATCATCAGCGTTTAAGAACGCGCACACATTATATTCTTTAGCGAATCTATTATCCATCTGTAAAGAAAATCAACTTAGAAAACATGCAGTTGAATCGTTTTAATGGCAATAACTGATTAATCAGTTTCGTACTGATGTTTAAGACATGATTTACCTTCGCAGTAACGGTAATTGATTACTGGAAAATGTGGATAATGTGTTCTTGGAACGGATATTTTGAAATTTTGAAAAAGAGGGAAAATGGGCGATTTTCTAGGTTAAAAGTGAAAAAGTGCTCTGTAAAAATATCAGGAACCTTATTTATAGGCGAACACATTAATTTCTTTTATTAATTATGTTGGGCCCACTCCCATTCATTCCTATCCGCATACCAAGTTTGTTTAGAATGCATTACTTCTTCCGCAGAACATCTGCGGAACCTTGACATCTGCGGATGTCAACATCTGCGGAACCTTACATCTGCGGATGTCAACATCTGCGGAACCTTACATCTGCGGATGTCTTTAACATCTGGAAGTAAAAGTTCAATGCATTTGTTTTGCTGCTGAATCAGAAATCACATAGTACTTCTACGGATGAGAGGTATTACTGAAACTTCTGCGGAACATAAATGTATGATATCTACTGAGTAGAATCAAATGTTGATGTTGGACATTGTTGACTTTATTTGCATGGCAATTAAGTACAGGAAAGCAAGTTTCCTGTATCCTGCATTCAAGTTAGTGCTCAAGTTCCAATTCCTTCAAAGTAATTCAAATCAATTATCAGCTTTTATTGTTTTTCATGCATGAACTACTCCCCCTAAATTTGTGATTAATGTGAGACTGTTACATTTATCATAAATTTAAGTTGTAAACAGGCATGACAGGCATATGACAGTCTAAATGAGAGAAAGTCAGTTGAGATAACAATTAAACATCTGACTTAAATAGTTACATGCATGCATATATATATAGAGGGATCATACTATAACTTGGCTTCTGCTGATGTTGATTAGTCGATTCAACACATACCTGATTGCAAGTATATAGATCCACTTAAATTCAAACATGAGTATTGTATCAACTAGGCATGCTATTTATCATGTTGTGAAGTTTGTTAATCAGTAGCAATCATGAGTCCCACATTCAATTATCATTAGAGTATGTCTCCGTAGGTGAGGCAAATCACTACATTCCACACTTAATGACTATGTACATTAAGTTATAAGTTCTATCTTGAAACATATTACAGTCTCATGAATGCTTTGATGTTGAAGCTCTTTGACTTGATGTACAATGGATCACAAGTGATTCCTTTTTAGAGCTGAAATATGATCTTCATAGTCACCAGGTCTTTACTTTCGTAAAACAGAGGTGAACTTTAACCCAGGTCTTTGTTTACACAAAACAGAGGGAGAATGAAGATCACACTCGTTAATCACATTCCCAGGTCTTTGTTCACACAAAACAGAGGGAATATGACTTTGCAAAGATAGAAGATTATAAAGTATTTTACATAGTGTGCTTGTGTAAGTGATTTGATCACATCAGGAGAGAACATACCTTCCTGATTCTCAAATGGAATCCTCACAGACAGTTACCTGATGCTTTTAGTTTGGCATGCTCTTAGCTTTGTTGCCACTCAAGATGAACCTACTCACATATCAGTATGATATAAGTCAGATTGAGTTTTTGTTTAATATCCAAGTATAGTCTACTATCATTTCCCTTATATAATGCATGTATAGATGTTTGATCAGACATTTAAGTTATCCTTAACGATTACTCTGCACAAAGTCAGTCATATGCTTTTGTTGATTTATTCTAAGTTAATCATCCCCAAAGATTCTATCAGAAAATTAAATCTAACAGAATCAAATGCTTTAGTGAACAAATCAGCAAGCTGATTGGTTGTGTCTACTTTGACTAACTTGATGAGACCCTTTTCAGAGCAATCTCTCAGAAAATGGTATCTGATTTCAATATGTTTTGTTTTACTATGTTGAACTGGGTTAGCAGTTATAAACATAGCAGCTGAATTATCAATATGAATTGGTGTATGAAGGAAATTGTAACCATAATCAAGTAATTGGTTCTGCAACCAAAGTACTTGAGAGCAACCTGCTGAAGCAGCTATGTACTCTGCTTCAACTGTGGATACAGATACATTTGTTTGCTTCTTGCACTGCCATGAAACAAGTCTTGGTCCTAAAAACTGACATCCACCAGTTGTGGATTTTCTGTTGTTGTTGCACCCTCCATAGTCACTATCTGAGTAGGAGTAGAGGCTAAAATCTCCATCTTTGGGATACCAAAGTCCCAATGCAGGTTTGCCTTTCAGGTATCTGAAAATCCTCTTTACAGCATTCAGATGGGACTCCTTTGGGTCAGATTGATACCTGGCACAAACACAAACAGCAAACATGATGTCAGGTCTACTGGCAGTTAAGTACATTAAAGAACCGATCATTGATCTATACAATCTTTGATCTACGGATTTTCCAGCAGGGTCAGGCACAATCTTGTCTATTGTTGATGCTGGTGTCTTGCATGAAGTGGAATCAGCAAGATTGTACTTCTTCAAAATTTGATGAATGTACTTTTCTTGATTGATGAAAATGCCATCTGGTTTCTGATGAACTTGTAAGCCAAGGAAGAATGTCAATTCTCCCATTGAGCTCATCTGAAATTCAGATTTCATTAAGTCTTCAAAGCTTTGGCACAGCTTCTTGTTGGTTGATCCAAATATTATGTCATCAACATATATTTGAACCACCAAAAGATCTTGATGTTCATGTTTGAGGAAGAGTGTCTGATCAATTGTTCCTCTCTTGTAGCCATTCTTCAGCAGGAATGATGATAGTGTGTCATACCACTTTCTGGGTGCTTGATGAAGACCATACAAAGCTTTATCAAGCTTGTATACTCTATGTGGATAATTAGGGTCTTCAAATCCAGGGGGTTGAGCAACATAGACTTCTTCATCAATTTTCCCATAGAGGAAAGCACACTTCACATCCATTTGATAGACTGTGAACTTCTTGAAGGAGGCATAGGCTAGGAAAACCCTTATAGCTTCAATCCTGGCAACTGGTGCAAAGACTTTATCATAGTCTATTCCCTCTTCTTGAGTATATCCTTGAGCAATAAGCCTAGCCTTGTTTCTCACTATGATACCTCTGTCATCCAGCTTGTTTTTGAATAGCCACCTTGTTCCAATTGGATGTTGACCCGTAGGCAAGTCTACAAGAGTCCACACTTTTTGTTTTCTGAATTGTTGTAGCTCTTCTTGCATAGCCTCAATCCAGCTGTTGTCTTTCAGTGCAGCTGTAATGTTTGCAGGAACTGTTTGGGACAAAAAGCAGGTGAACAGACAAATGTTTGCCACACCTCCTTTGTTCCTTGTAGTTCTTGTATTCAGATCTCCAATGATATTGTCTGTTGGATGAGCCTTGTGGATTCTGCTTGTTGAGACAGCATCAACTGGAACTGTGGAGTCTAAGTTTGTGAAACCCATTGAAGCAGATGGTGTCAGCTGAGAAGTTGAGTCGATGAAATAATCAAAAGGCTCATGGTCATTTGGATCAGCTTGTGTGTGAGTTGCTGCTTTGTCTTCTTCCGCAGGAAGTTCTACGGAAGCAGCATTTTGTTTGTCCGCAGGAAGTTCTACGGAAGCAGCATTTTGTTCTTCCACAGGAGTAACTGCAGCATCTACGGACGCATTTTATACTTCCGTAGAAGATGCATCACCATCCACGGATGAACATTGTTGTGTTGCAGGCATGGTTTGTTGATTTAACACCTCTTTATCCCTTAGTTCAGCAGCTGAGGCAGGACTTACATCTGCGGATACTGATGCATCTGCGGATGTATTTACTGGTGTAACTTCATGCTGCTGACTTGATTCTTGCTAAGGTGCAGTTGAAAGTTGTACCCTTGGTGGGTCAGCTGTCAGGGGCACTTCATTCAAACTTGGAGGCACAAATGGATAGCATGTATCCGCAGCACCTGCATTGATCAGATAACCAGTGTTAAATGATTCCGTTAATGCATCTATATCAAATAACCAAGATGATCCTTTTACATTAGTAGTAAACATGGATTCATCAAAAGAAACATTGGGAGTCTCTTCAACTATGTTATGTTCTGGAATATAGACCCTATATGATTTAGAAGTGGATGAATATCCAACAAAGAAACCATCATAGGCTTTTTCAGAAAATTTTCCCAATTGTTCTTTAGTATTCAAAACAGACACATGACACCCAAAAGCTCTAAGATATCCTATAAAAGGTTTCCTTTTAAATAAGAGTTCATAAGGTGTTTTATTATGTTCTTTGACTATCAAAGTTCTATTTTGAACATTGCAAGCTGTATTCACAGCTTCTGCCCGAAAGTAATGGGCAACTGAGAATCAGCTAGCATTGTTCTGGCTGCTTCTATGAGTGTTCTATTTCTCCTTTCAGCCACTCCATTTTGTTGTGGAGTTCTTGATGCACTGAATTGTCTTGCTATTCCTTTATTACTGCAAAAAGAATCCAGATCAGCATTAACAAACTCAGTTCCATTATCACTCCTAAAAATTTTAACTTTTAAATCAAGTTGATTCTCAATCTTGATCACAAAGTCCATTAACGTTTCAGATGTTTCACTCTTATGTTTTAAAAAGAAGACCCATGTGAATCTAGTGAAATCATTTACTATCACCAAACAATATTGCCTTTTTCCAATGCTCAGCACATTGGTTGGACCAAAGAGGTCCATGTGAAGCAATTTGAGTGGTGTAGTGTTAGTGTTAATTGTTTTGGATTTATGAGACACTCGGTGTTGTTTTCCTTTATAACATGAAGAACAATGATTAGAACAGTGAAATTCTTTCTTTGGTAATCCAATGACTAAGGCATTTTTCACCAATTTATTCATGTTCTTCATGTTGGAATGGACAAGCCTTCTATGCCACAGTTGAGATTCATCTTCTGAAGATTTAGACAGCAGGCATGTCTCATGATTAGTGAGTGTTGTGTTGTTCATATCCAAGATATATGTGTTGCCTTTTCTTGATGCTTTGAGAAGGATCCAGTCTACTGGAACTGTAAAACCTGGCTTAAGAATGTAACAGTTAGTGTTATCAAATAGTGTTAAGAAATTTTGATCACAAATTTGGGAAACACTAAGTAAATTATACTGCAAATTTTCACAGTAATTTACTTTTTCAAATGTTAACACACCATTAGTTACCATTCCTTCACCAACAATTTTACCTCCCTTCTTATCCCCACCAAATGCCACATAAGAGGCACGTTTATGTTTGAAGTCATGGAGAAGTGCACAGTTTCCTGTCATATGTCTAGAACAACCACTGTCAACATACCACTTGTTGTCAGCTCTCCATGATTGTTCCTGCACATAAAAGAAATTAGTTAGAATTGACAATCCAAGGCTTAATTGTCTTGGATTTTCCAGATGTGTCAACTATAGTTATTCCTTCATGAATTAATCTTGAAGTTTCAGTATTAGTTGTTTCTTTTTGATTTGATGGTGGTGAGGATGATTCTGTTGAAGATGAGTCAGGTTTCTGGATGCCTTCATGCTTGTCTGAGTCTTTCTTCAAAGTGACTTGTTTTGGTTGGTATTTTAACTTTGGAGAGGATCCTGTAGTTTTGAAAGTTTCTTCATCTTTCAGCTTTGATCGAGACACAGGAGTTCCTTTTGCAAACTTGTCAAAGAAACCATCAACTACCTCAGTCTGTTTATCAGACAAATCCACCTTTTTGTGAGGTGTCTTAGACTGTGTTGGTGTTTTCTTCTTTGAAGTGTTGTTTTCAACAGATGATCCTTTCTTTGACTTTTGTTGATCTTTTTGAATCTTTGTCTCTTTGTTACTTACGGATGATTGAGAATCTGATTCGGATGATGTATCTTGTGACTTCTTTTTGCTCTTTTTCTTGTTCTTCTTATTAAAATAACATTCCTGAGTTGAATGATTATTTTTATCACATATGGCACAGTGTTTGTTGAAGTAACAATCAGCAGTCATGTGATTGTTCATATTGCAAATGGAACAATAGCTGCTGAAATAGCATTCATCAGTATTGTGATTCTTCATATCACACCATTTACAATATTTTTCTAAACTTTCTTCAGATTCATCCTTCTTTTTACTGTTCTTTTTCTCACTTGCTGAAGCATCAGTTGATTTCTTCTTGTTTTTGTTTGGAGCATCATCAGCTGTTGCTTGTTTGCCTTTGGCTGCCATTTGTTGCTTGATATTCACCTTTTTCTGTGCATGTTTGTTGGTCTCTCTTTTTACCTCGTCCGCAGAATCAGTTTCTCTCTTTCGTTGCTTTTCTGTGGATTCAGTAATTTTTGCCTTCCGCAGAAGATCTACGGACTTGGTAACTTTTGCTTTCCGCAGATGTTCTACGGATTCTTCAGATTTCTTTTTCCGCTGATCTTCAACACTTGAATTTTTCTTTTGCTTTGTTGAAGTTTGTTGTTTCTTACCATTCTCAGAAGACAAAGGTATCTCAGCACTTGATCCGCAGCTATCAACTTTGTGAAGGTTCAGTTCTTGAAGTCCTTCATTCAATTCAGCAATCCTCTTACAGATAGTCTTCAGCATGTTCCGTTGCTTTGGAGGATACTGCAGCTTTGATTCTTCAAGTACCCGCGGAAGACCAGTTTCAACTTGAACATTCTTACCAATGTTCAGTTGATCAGTATCATGTTCGTCAGAATCATCCAAGTCATCATGCTTATCAAAATCTGATTCATTATGTTTAAGTGATTCAGATTCTGTAGATTCAGTTTCACTTATCTCAGCTTCATGACTGTTGTTTATGTCAATTTTGGTGCTTTGCACAAAATGTTTTGACAAATTGTTAGTCATTGTTTCAGGTAAAGGTGTGTAGTTATCATTAATAGGTGGTGCAACAGCATTATAACCCAACCCGGACCTGTCCTTTGATTCAATATGAGAGTTTAACAACTTCTCATATTGTTGAGATGATAATTGAAACTTCTGAAGTTTCACTTCAGTTGATGCATGATCAGCCATGGATTTTGTTAAGGAAGTGGTCAGATGCTCAACTTGGGCTTTTAGGCTGTAATTTTCAGAAACATATTTTTCTAAATATTTTTGTAAAGAACTTACTTTGATTTGATATAATTTTTGTTCTCTTAAGTGTGATTCATTTAAAATCATAGTTCCCTTTACTTTATCAGCCAATTGTTGAGCATGGACTCTATATCGTTCAACTTCCTCAACACATGATGATGAACATAACCTGTCTTTTACCTCTCTGGCCATAGGAGGAACTTTGTTTTCCATATGTGCCATTAATGCTTGATTCTCCTCTATCACTTCCTTCTCATACAAACTCCAGTCACATGTTCCATCTTGAAGGATGATCAGCCCTGACTCCTTAGGGTTGCTTGGTCCTGCTGATGTAATTGTGGCTGGTGGGGATGTTAGCTGAGGTTGTCTATGCAGAGATCTTTGAGAGGTTGATTGCTGATTCTGATATTGTTGTTGCTGCTGATTTTGTAGCTGCTGATGCTGATACTGCGGAGATGATTGTTGGTTGCATTCTCTAGAGAAGTGACCATAGAGATTGCACTTGAAGCATCTGACTTTTGATTTATCAACACCAATCTTTGATGTTTTGCTTGCTGCTGCCAGATTTTTATTTCTCCGCAGATATTGCTTAGCTCTGTAAGCAATCATTGCCATCTGCCATTGTAGATCCATCTCTTCTACTACATCAGGAGGGAGTTCCTCCAAATCTTGCTGACAGATGTTTGCTGATGTGAGTGAACTTCCAAGATATGCTTGAAAGCTAGAACTAAAAGCTGCAAAGGCTGCTTTTTGTTCTTCAGAATCCAATATGACAGTTATTGGTTCTGATTGTTTGTTATATTGAGAAGAGTTTGCAGTTGCTGATGTTTCCCTTTTCTCTTCAGATCTTCCCTTTTTCTTTTGATTTTTACTTTGAGATGATTTCTTAGTGGGTTTGGATGCATAAAAACTAACTTCCTCTTCATCATCACTCAAAGTACAAGAGTTATCACTTCATTGTTTGAGATAAATGCACTTCCAGCATTTTTGGTTTCCTTGAAGTGATATGGTGAGACATGAGTTCTCACACTCTTGTTTCTTGATTGTTCATCCAGTTCAAGAGCTTCTACCTTAGCAACCAATGTATCCAGACCTGTTGTCTTGAGATCTATGGTATTCTTGAACATGGAGACTGTTTGCTTCCAACTTTCAGGCAAAGTGTGGAGCATCTTCTTGTTTAATTCCTCAGTGGTATATTTTAACTCCAAGATGTTCATCTCAGTAACAAGTTGCATAAATCTATAGAGTTGCTGAGGAATTGATTCACCCTCAATATGATGAAAAGTTTCATATTGTGATCTAAGGGTGTCTTTCCTTATGCTTCGGATCTCATCACTCCCTTCACAGAGAGTGTGGAGTATCTTCCACAGGGAATTTGCTGTCTTGTAGTTTTCACACCTGGTCAAGATTTCTTTTGGTAAACCCATACTAAGCAAGCTGTATGCTTTAATATCGACTTTGACCTTCTTGACATCATCAGGTGGCAGGTCTTTAGTGCTGATTGGCTGGTTCTTGTCATTATAATCCGGCCCAAGAGTGGGTGGAATATAAGGACCTTGAGTGATGGACTCCCACAAGTCAGAATCTGTGTAGTTCACATGATTCCTGAACTTGATCTTCCAGGATTTAAAATCAGCTTTGGTTTCCAACTTTGGCGGTTGATAAGATCCTCCACCAAAAGTACTCATGTTTAATGCAAAAGAATTAATCAAAACTTAAATGCTAAAATTGATAAATCTATCAAAGACACAGATCTAGTATTCAATTGATTTGAATATAGATCTAAATCAAACAAGCAATGAGACAGTGCTTGCTGAACGACATGTCGTTGATTTAATTGTTTTAAAATCAATTAAACAATTTTAATACTGATAGATCAATTGATCTAAATCAATGAGCACCAACGCTCTGATACCACCTGTGAATCCAAGGATCGCGATTCAGGAATTATCAGTATTAAAATAAATCAATTTAATGATCGTGGAATTATCACTAATTGACGTTTAATTGTTTTAATGATTAATGATGAACACAACCACAGAAACACAATAAATGCGAAATCAATAATAATTCAAATGTATTTCATTAACTATAAGGTAATGATTACAAAAGAATAATAACTGATAACTATGAACAACGAATTCTGTGAATCGAATAACGTTTTGATGTTGACGTGAAGGCAGCTAGGGTTGCACAATGAACTCTTGACAGCCGTAATAATGATTGATTGTGTTCACCGAGATGTGAAACCTAGGACTCATATTTATAGATGATTTGAGTCGGCTTAGGAAACACCGGATTTCTCGGGATTTGTTATTGATTGTGTTGACTTGTTTGACTTGGTATTTACAATCGCACAAGTATAATGTTCTTCCGCAGGTGTCTTGTCGTCCGCAGAACTTTTGTTCTTCCGTAGATGATTGGTCTTCCGTAGCAGAGTTGTTCTTCCGTAGGAAATCCTTCTTCCGTAGGAGTCTTCACTTCACGGTACTTGATCATCCGCAGGAACATATACTTGGTCATTTTGTCTTGTAAGAAACATATCTACGGATTAACAAAATTGTTCATCCGTAGATGTTTCTTACACTTGGTCAATTCCAGGAATCCGTCCAAGTATATTGTTTTTCCCTGTCAAGCCACAAATCAACACACGTATATATGGGTTATCCTATAGATTCAAAGCACATATATATATATATTTGACTGTTACAAATATTAATTACAAGACTGGATTTTCAAGTACTAAGCCTATACAAAAATGATCTAGCCCTATACAATCTAGACCTAACAGTATTTGATTTCACAATCATAGTTATTGAGAAGTTCCATCCACCTTCTTTGCCTCATGTTTAACATCATTTGATTAAAGATGTGTTGTAAGCTCTTATGGTCTGAGTAGATTACACACTTAGTACCATATGTAGTGTCGCCAAATCTTTAAGGCAAACACTATGGCACCCAATTCAAGGTCATGCATAGTATAGTTCTTTTCATGAACTTTTAGTTGTCGTGATGCATAGGCTATAACCTTGTCATATTGCATCAACATTCAACCTAAACCATTATATGAGGCATCACAGTATATTACAAAGTCTTCATTACCATCTGGAAAAGAAAGTATAGGAGCACTACTAAGCTTTTGTTTTAGAAGGTTGAAAGCTTCTTCTTGCTTTGGTCCGCAGTCAAACTTTACATTCTTTCGAGTCAAAGATGTTAAAGGGGTAGCAATCTTGGAGAAGTCTTGAATCAACCTTTTATAGTATCCTGCTAATCCTAAAAAGCTCCTAATCTCACTGGGATTCTTCGGTGATTTCCATTTCATCACAGCTTCTATCTTAGCTGGATCTACTCGTATTCCCTTCTCATTTATTATGTGACCAAGGAATTGAACTTCTCTTTTCCAAAAGTCACATTTAGAGAATTTTGCATAAAGCTTTTCTTGTCGAAGGGTTTCTAGAACCATTTTCAGATGTCTAGCGTGATCATCTTGGTCCTTAGAATAAATAAGTATGTCGTCTACAAAGACAATGACAAACTTATCCAAGTATGGCTTGCAAACTCTATTCATCAGATCCATGAATGCTGCAGGAGCATTGGTTCGTCCAAAAGACATAACCAAAAATTCATAATGTCCATAACGCGTCCTAAATGCGGTCTTAGGAATGTCTTCCTCGCGCACTTTCAACTGATGATAACCTGATCGAAGATCAATTTTTGAAAAGTAATTGGCTCCTTGAAGTTGATAAAATAAATCATCTATTCTTGGTAAAGGATACTTGTTCTTAACAGTTAACTTGTTTAATTCTTGATAATCAATGCACATACGCATTGAACCATCTTTCTTTTAACGAACAATACTGGCGCTCCCCAAGGTGAGGAACTCGGTCTAATAAACCCTTTTTCTAAGAGTTCGTCAATTTGCTTCATAAGTTATTTCATCTCTGAAGGGGCTTGACAGGATCTCAGCCTCTAGTTTGATCAATTAGGTTGTATTCGCAGCGGCTTTAGCAAGAGAATTAGCAATTACAGCAAGAACACATATGATTTTGCATGTAACAGTACACATATAGAGAGAGAGAACAATTCTGCCAAAAAGGTATTTTCTATTACTCACACGTTTCGGCACGGTAACAATAAGGTCATCTTGCTTTTATAGGAAGAATGACGTAGGCTGATGTCACTTGATAGTGACATCAAACCTTCATTAACAAACTACTGATAGAACACCTAAACTGCTGAAGATGTCAAACAGCTGACATCTTCTTACAAAATAGCCAAGTGTTCTACTTATTACAAGTACTGAAGAAACAAGAAACTACTGAAAGTTACAACGACTGAAAAACAGACTCTTCAGTCGTTTACAACTACTGAACTATAACAACTGAAGAACAAACTCTTCAGCTGTTATACAAACTACTGAAAAGGAAAAATACAAACTACTGAAAGAGAAAAACCATCACAACATCTGAAGAAGACTTCTTCAGCTGTTGTGACAAACTCTGAAGCTTCAGCACTTGGTCTTCAGACATTGGGCTTCAGATGTTTCATCAGCTGATGACTTCAGTAGTTGTCATCAGCTGATGTCTTCAGTCTTTGTCTTCAGACTTTGTGCATCAGTTGTTGATCTTTAGTTCTTCAGTTCTTCAGCTGTTGATCTTCAGCACTTGAGTCATCAGTACTTGAAGTCTTCAGTACTTGTATTCTTCAGTACTTCAGACTTCAGTACTTGTCTTCAGTACTTGGGATCTTCAGCTGTTGTTCTTCAGATCTTTGATCTTCACCTGTTGAGTCTTCAGTCTTTGTCAAACTGCTGATGAGGCCTTCAGCGGTTGTTGTGATGTCATGTGGGACTTAGAGGTTTTCCTGATCTTGGCTCATTGGTTCTTTTGGTCCAACAAACTCCCCCAGAACCAATGCAGCCAAAACCTCTAATCAATTTATTATCCCACTTATTGTTGGCAGAAATGTTGGTCTATTTCCTTCTGGATCAGATCAGAAGTTGACCCAAATAAGCACTGGCCTAGGAAGAGGTCTCTGAGATTTGATTGGCATAGTATGGATAGGAACCCTGTCATGGGGAACTGGACACAGGGCTGTTGTCCCATCCATGAGACCTACTTCCCATGTATGAGCCTGTAGGATTCTCGGGTGTAGGCTCTGAGGAATGTAATTTGTTCTTCCATGGATAGGTCCTCAGCCTCACCTTCAAATAATCCTTCACGGCCATACAACTCTGATACATACTTGGCCTGTTTACCATTCTTGAGCTCAACTGTTGTTATCTGTCTGTAGGCAAATTCATCTGGATGAATGCCCTCAACTAACAGATTGAGCTTATCTTTCCTAAAGTTCTCAAGCCTCTTGTAGACTAACCCTTTTCTGACCACCCTATTTTCCAACATCTTTTGGGGTGGCTGTTTAGTCTCATAGGCCTTCTTGACATCTTCAATAATTTCCCAGGGTGATACTACAAGGGCCACAGTGATCACTTCATCTACAATCCTCCTAACCTGGCTCTTGTATCTCAGTGGAATGTCTTTCTTTATAATCCTGTGAGCCACCCTGGGATCAGGCTAAGTTCTCACCTTATCCTTATGATATTGAAATGTGTTAGCAAGGGTGTACAGTCTCAGAGCTTCTTTCCTCATATTGGTTATTGATGAGGAAGCAGCATAGGCTTTATCGATACTTTTCAACATCTCATCATCATGAAGCTTTTGCTACTGTTCTTCTTCTATCTGTACCCTCACAGTTTCCATCTATGAGGTGGGAGTGATGGGCATAGGTTTGGCTTTGGGTAAAGATATGAGTGCAGAGAGAGGCAGCCAATCTTCCTCATCCTCCTCTTCTTCTTCTTCTTGCAGCCTCAACACCCTTCTCTTCTTCTGCAAGGGTGTATCATCGGCAATGGGTTTTGATGGTGATGGGGTTGGTTTTATGGTTTGTGGTTGGGTAGGTGTTGGTGTGGGAGATTGGGCAGGCTTTGCTAGTAATCTAGAAATAAGGGAAGGTTTAGTCTGTTTGACTAGCAAAGTCCTGTTCCTAGCACCGGCTTCTGACAGGGCTTCTACGACCAGTCCCTTGGTAAATTCACCAGCCGAACAGATCTTGGTGGCTATAGCCAAGATTCTGTCCCTGGTCCAAGCCTTCACATCTAGGACTGGTCTCCCCAGGTACTTCGAAATAAACCTAGTCATAGCATCGAGTCTCTTTCTCTCCTCTTGGCTATAACTAGTCCATCGGTATTCTATATCCTTTATCTCCAACTTCCTAATTTCCTGATCTAGCATGGCAGTGTCCGTGTCAAAGCCTTGCCTGAACAGCTGATCAATGATAGAGTCCATTGATCGGCTATGCTCAGCATCAGCCTCCTTGACCAGGACTGCTAGATCAGTCTCCTTCACCACCTTCTCTCCCTCCTTCTCTCCTTTCTTCTTTCTGTAAGTGATACTGAAATCTTTTTGGATTTCAGCCACTTTGATCTGTTCAGCTCTCTCCTCCCTCTCCTTTTCCTTCCCCTTCACCCTCTCAGTCTCCTCAACCACATCCCTCTTGTTATCCACCTCTTCCGCCACTTCTTTCTCCTCCTCTACCCTCTTCCTCTTTGCTTTCACTGATGTCTCCCCCTTTTTGGGTGCATTGGTTAGGGTTTGACTATCAGAAAGCGCTTTAGCTACAGCAACCTCCACCAAGGGTTGTATTTGTGAGGGAAGCCACTCATCAAGGGTTTTCATCACAATGTCTGTGATTATTGGTGTGATGAGAGGTAGGGATTTTTGGAAGATAGCAACTAATTGCTCAGGAGGGTTCTGTTCCTGAGAACTAGTGCCAGAAGCAGAGGCAGGTGGCTGAGTTTATGGGAGTGGCCGAGTATATGTGAGACCTTCAGGGGAAGGTGCCATCTGTGGGTTTATGGTGGCAGATGGACTTGCTTCTTGAGACATTTTGGCAAGCAGCTCTTTGAGTCTGCTTACCTCATCCTCAAGAAGTGTATTTTGAGCAACTACGTCGTAGAAGAAGCTCAGGTCATCATCAGTTTGCACTGAATCACCTGACCTCCTGACTGTGTCAGGATGTACATGCACTGAGTGTGGCTCAGTAGTTGCATGTGCCCCTTTGTCTTGGTTCTGGGGACTTCCAGCGTCCGGATTGGATCCATCATCGGCAGTTGCCTCTGGTGAGGTCTTATTGATGGTACCAGCTTCTTCCTGCTCATATGTTGATGCAGGAGAAGTGGCAGCCTCACCAGATTGTCTTATCTCCCTAGCCACACTGGGAGATGAGACATGTGATTCTCGGTGTTGTGGGCTCCCACTAACACTTGTTTCCACCCTCTCTTCGGTTGGAGATACCCTAGTTGTGATTGGTTTCTGGGGAGAGGGTGGAGTGTTAAGATGGGTCAACACTTCTACAATGATTAAAGTAGGGCTTTTAGGGGCGGTTGCAGTGGGAGATGGGGTAGAAGCAGATTGCACATGGGGAGAAATGTGCTCTTCAATGGCAACCTCCTCAATTGAGAAAGGTTCCAGATGTGTGGCAGCCCCTGAAATGGTTACATCAGGCTCCTGTAAAGAGGAAACCTGTGCGGTTGTGGTAGGTGGAGTCATGGTGACTGCTGGGAGAATTTGGCCAGCAGTCACTTCCTGCGTTTGTGTTGCAGGGGCATCCTCAGGGGACTCATCTCCCTGAGTAGCCTTGGTGGGTTTCTTTTTGGGTTTGGGCTTGGTGGGGACTTTAGACTTGGAGGTGGAGGCTGTGGATTCCAGCTGCGTGGGTTTGCGCAGCTTGGCAGCCTTTTTGAGTGTCTGGTCGGTGTTGTGCCTGGAGTATACCTCAGCTAATACAGCCATGGCAGGGGCTCCAATGCCAACTAGTCCCTCAGCATTAAGCTGGCTCTCTATCATGGCCATAATGAATCGTGGATATAAAATCCAACGGTTTGAAAATGGTTTTAAGGCCATGTCTTTGAGTTCCAAAAATATTATTTTAGTAAAATTTAATGGCTGTTTCTCAAAGATAGAGTACAATACCTGTTTCCACCTTGTGGACATCTGGTCCCATGAGGATGTCTTCGGGGCCAGACAAACATTCACCATGTGGAAGATAAGTCGTTGTGGATCAGGGAAATGTTTCTTTAGCAAGGTGGAGGCAGAGAGGTCACCCTGATAATCATGAGCAGTGAAAGAGAGATCAAGGGTGCCTTTGGGGTAGGCAGTTGGGAAGGTGGCATCCTCCAGGTTTAGGGTTTGTCGTATGACAGCTGGAGTGATGACCACGGGTTTGTTGTTCACGGACGACCGGAGAGAGACCTTGCCGTCGTTCTCTCCAGATTGAACGGTAACGTTCGTCCAGAACTCTGATAGGGAATCGGCATGAATGATTAGATTTAAAAGGAAGGCCGTTTGGTATGGTGAGTCGGTCATCAGATCAATGGAATTGTGAAATTTTGACCAGAAGGGCGATTTAGTAAGGTATGTGACATAGTTGTGTCGGGGCTTGAGTTGCATGGTCGCCATTAATGGTGTATGGGAAGTTTCAGAGGTTTTTGAAAGTTAGGTCAAGTGAGAATGAAAAGCTCTGAAGGTTTGGTTGGGTATTTATAGGCTAAAAGAAAACTACTGAAGGGTTTGGTGTTAGTTATCAGTTGTTGAAACTACTGATGACATGGTTTTAACCTTCAGAAGTTGTAACATCTGAGGACTTGGTGTTAGTCTTCAGTAGTTGAAACTACTGAGACCTTGGTTTTGTCCTTCAGATGTTATAAACGCCTAAAGACTTGTTGTTAGTCATCAGTAGTTATAAACTACTGAAGACATGGTTTTCATCTTCAGACGATGTAACAACTGAAGACTTGGTGTTAGTCTTCAGTAGTTGTAAACTACTGACATCAGTAGTTATAAACTACTGAAGATATGGTTTTGCTTCAGTTGTTGTAAACAACTGAGGACTTGGTGTTAGTCATCAGTAGTTGTGAAACTACTGAAGACATGGTTTTGTCCTTCAGTTGTTTGGGTATGAAACAGCAGATGTAGGTATCAGCTGAAGAGTAAAGTTACTCATCAGCTGTTTCCGTTAATTCAGTTGTTTCATTCTGACCTTCACATTTACTCATCAGCTCTTTGACTGACCTTCAGATGTTTCATTTGCCCTTCAGCTCTTGTGACTATTTATTCTTCAGCTCTTGTGAATATTTATTCTTCAGCTCTTGTGATCAGATGTTCATAAGTACTGATCAAATAAATTATTCTTCAGAGCTGGTGAACAAATTTTTTCTTCAGTACTTATGTGTAAGATTGCACATCAGTACTTGTGAATAAAATTTGTTCTTCAGTACTTATTTGTTTGAAAATTGTACATCAGTAGTTATAACCACATCAGTAGTTGTAACTACATCAGCTGTTTTCAACAAATAATGTACTTCAGTACTTTGAATCATTTTAGTCTGTAGTAGTTGTGAAAATGCTAAAGACTAAATTATTCATCAGTACTTATATTTGACCTTTGCATACCAATGCTCATCAGTACTTGTGAACTGAGAGCATCAGTATTAGTCAAATTATTCTAGCTGCAGCATACCAAGCCTTAGTACCAAATTTTGGAATGTGGCACTATCTAAAGGCTTAGTAAAGAAGTCTGCAAGCTCATCAGCACTAGGCATAAACTTTGGATCAATCAGACCTTTTTCATAGCAATCTCTTATAAAATGATGTCTGATCTCTATATGTTTGGTCCTAGAGTGCTGGACTGGATTTTTAACAATACAAAGAGTGGAAGCACTATCCATTAGTAATGGAGTCTTAGTCTCTGTAATGCCATAATCCAAGAGTTGGTTCTGAAGCCAGAGTACCTGGGAAGTACAACTTGCAGCAGCAATGTACTCAGCTTCAGCTGTGGATGTAGCAATTGATATTTGTTTCTTACTCTGCCAAGAAACTAAACAATTGCCTAGGAATTGGCAACCACCAGAAGTGGATTTTGTGGTGACTTTGCATCCTGCATAGTTACTATCAGAGAAAGCAACTAATTTGCAAGAATGCCCAGTTGAATACCAAAGACCTAGTGATTGGGTACTCTGCAGATATCTAAAGATCCTTTTGACTGCAATCAAATGAGATTCTTTAGGTGCAGCTTGAAATCTAGCACAGGCACATGTTGCAAACATGATGTCTGGTCTAGAAGCTATAAGGTACATTAAGGACCCAATCATACATCTGTAAAGGGTTTCATCAACCGCTTTACCTTTCTGATCTACATCCAGTTGTGTGATGCTGCTCATGGGAGTAGAACAGGACTTACAATATTGTAAATCAAACTTATTCAATAACTCTTTGGTATATTTGGACTGATGAATAAAGATACCATCAGCCCTTTGTTTAATTTGCAACCCTAGAAAGAACTGTAATTCTCCCATAGCACTCATTTTAAACTTTTGCTTTATGAGCTTTGTGACTTCATCACACAACTGTGGATCAGAGGATGCAAAAATTATGTCATCTATATAAATTTGAATAAGGAGCTTATGCTGTCCCACAGTCTTGATGAATAAGGTTTTATCAATAGTTCCTCTAGTGAACTTATTTTCTAGAAGAAAAGTTGAGAGTGTCTCATACCAGGCTCTAGGAGCTTGCTTCAATCCATAAAGAGCCTTATAAAGCTTATACACCCAATCAGGATGTTTATTGTCCTCAAAGCCTGGTAGTTGACACACATAAACTTCTTCCTTTATTTTACCATTAAGAATGCACTTTTGACATCCATTTGATAAACCTTAAGACTATGAAAGGCAGCATAAGCTAAGAACAATCTAATTGCCTCCAGTCTGGCTACAGGAGTAAAGGTTTCATCATAATCGATGCCTTCTTCTTGTGCAAACCCCTGGACAACCAGCCTGGCCTTGTTCTTAACTATTTGGCCCTTTTCATTTGTTTTGTTCCTAAATACCCATTTAGTGCCTACTGCACACTTACCTTGGGGTAAAGGAACAAGCTCCCACACTTGCTGTTTTTTGAACTGAAAACATCCTGATTGATGAAGAGAGCATAGAAGCAGAAGTTCGATAATTGATTCCTGGTTGAAACTCCAGCATTGATATCACCAATGATTTGAGATATGGGGTGATTCTTCAGCTCTTGATAGACTATAAGATCAGTGCAAGTGTTTGTAGGACTTTCAGCAGCAACAAATGGTGATGAAGATTCTTGAAACCATGTAGGAGATGGCAGCTCAAATGAAGTGGAGCATGCAGAAATCTCATCAGCATTTGTTGTGGATAGGGCTGCTGAGGCTACAGGAGCATCAGGTTTAGTGGACTCAGGCAGGTGGTCACTAAACCTGAAAAGGTGAGTACTGACTACATCGTCATCGGTACCACCAGGTGGAGAACTGTTGACAGGAACAACAGCTAAGGTTGATAAGGAACATATTGCAGTATATCCAGATCAAACAACTCCACAGGGTTTTGTGGAATCTTGTCCTTTGGAGATTCATTGAACTTGACATGCAGAGTTTCTTCAACCATCTTTGTCCTACAGTTGAAAACTCTGTATGCCTTGCAAGTTGATGAATAACCAACAAAATACCCTGCATCCACCTTACTAGCAAACTTCTGGAGTGGATTGCTAGTGTTAAGAATGAAACATGGACACCCAAAAGCTCTAAAGAAGGAAATCAGAGGGGCCAAATGATGAAGTACTTCATAAGGAGTCTTCATCAACCTCTGATTCACTAATGCTTTATTCTGCACATAGCAAGCTGTGTTGACAGCTTCAGCCCAAAAGGTCAGTGGCAATCCTGAGTCAGCCAGCATTGACCTTGCAGCTTCAATAAGAGTCCTGTTCTTTCTCTCAACCACTCCATTCTGTTCAGGAGTTCTTGGAATGCTGAACTGCCTTTTAATTCCCTTTGACAGGTAGAAGTCATCAAGTATGTGATTTCTAAACTCTGTTCCATTGTCACTCCTCACACACTTGACCTGAAGGGAATACTGCTTCTCCACAAATAACACAAAGTTCATTATAGCCTTGGCAGCTTCATCTTTAGAGTGCAAGAAGAAAGTCCATACAAATCTGGAGTAATCATCCACAATTACCAGACAGTATTTCTTCTTTGCCATGCTCATTACTCTGACTGGACCAAAGAGATCCATGTGTAGGAGTTGCAAGCAGGCAGTGGACTTTGGTTCTTCTATTGGAGGGAATGAAACTCTGTGTTGTTTTCCCTTTAAGCAAGCAGTGCAGTTTTCTTCACACTTGAACTCCTTCAAAGGCAATCCTCTTACTAAACCATGGTTTATCAGCTGATTCATGTTCTTGAGATTAACATGCCCCAGCCTTCTATGCCATAGAGTAGACTCTTGAGGACAGGCCTTGGAGAATAGGCAGGGATGGCCTTTTAGATCTATCTTTTTGGAAATATCTAAGGCATTGTCAATCAAATTTAGAACTTTGGATGACAGAATCCGATAGTTCTGGCTTGTGAAAAGGGCAACATGGCCTTTATCACACATTTGACTGACACTCAAGAGATTGTACTTGAGATTCTCCACATGGTTAACATCATCAAACCTTATTTCCCCATTGGAAACAAAGCCTTTTCTGATGATGTAACCCTTTGCTTCATTGCCAAAGGAAACAAATCTCTTCTTTCCTTGAGAGTAGTCATTAAGAAGGGAACTGCTTCCTGTCATATGCATGGATCCTCCACTGTCTACATACCAGATGCTTCTTTGGCATGTTGAAGAACCCTGCAATCATAACAACAAGTTAGTTAGTTTTAGAGACCCAAACCCTTTTGGTTTTGGGTCTGTTCTCAACAACAGGTGCAACACTAACAGGTGTGTTATGTGTGACAGCTTGAGGTGAAGGAGATGGTGTAGAAGAGGAACCCTTTGGCTTGGATTTCCTTTTCTGTGGTTTCAACACAGGAGCATCTAATTGGTTGACTCTTCCCATTAGATACTGAACCATCATCACAAGTTGTGTCTGACTTTGTGATAAAGCTTTCAGCTCTTCAGACACATTGGGGCTTGCTGATGATGGATTCCTGTGTTGCACCATCTTTTTTTGAGCAACCTCAGCTATTGCCTGAGTAACCCCTACCTTCTTTTTGGATTTGCTTTTGGGCTTAGGGGTTTCAGGCTTTGATGTTGCTAGTACAAACTTGGTCTCAAATTCATTTTTCATTGTATTCATGTGCTCTTTAATTTTCTCCTTTTGTTTGAGTTTGGAACCTCTTTTGTACCAGCAATCATCAGTAAGATGTTTGAACAAGCCACATATCTCATATGGCTTCTTCTTCATCTTATGTTGATCATCTATTGAAGAGGATGAAACTGCTGAAGACTTGTTCTTCAGCTGTTTGCTGTCAGTACTTGCAGTTTTCTTCCTTGTAGTACCTGCTTTCCTGACATCCTCTTCATTAGGCTTCAAACCCTTTCTACTTGCAGTTTTCTTCTCTTCAGTACATGAAAGTGTCGGGTTTTGAACTTCAGGTGTTATCACTTGCTCTCCAGTACTTTCAGTACTTCTAGAGACAACACCTGAGTTGATTAACTTATTAATCATGTGACAGTCAGCATTTGAACCATCAGCTGTTGTAGCATCAGCTGATTGGTTTTGGGAGGAAATGCTAACCCCTACCTCTGATGATGCTGTATCAGATAGTAAGTCACATGATGAGAAGGATTGGTTATTGCTCTCTCCATCAGATTCAACTTCTGCTCTTGAAGTGAAATCTGTAGGAGGAGCAGTGTGATTATAACCAATGCCAAACTTCACATTGGAAGCTGATTGCTTACTAAGACGCATTTCAAAACCCTTGCAGGATTGCACCTATCGATCACACTCTACTTGGGTGGCTGCAAGAGTTTCCTTGAGGTCTCTGTACTTTTCTAGAAGTACCTCTTCCCTTGCCTTATCATCTTTGATTTGACATTTTAGCTTATAAATCTCATCATTTTTATCTTTAAGCACAGACTCAAATTCAGCTTTTCTTTTGGAAAGAGTTTGCTCTAACTCAAGTTTTTTATCAATTAAGCTACATTTGCCTCTCTAATAGAAGCAAATGTTGCTATGCATGAATCAGAACAAAGCTTGGCTTTAGCCTCAGAAGATACCTGTGATGAAGCATTGGAGGATGAACCATCACCGGACTCCAGGGCCATGAGAGCAAGGTTCCCAAAAGGATGATCACCACCATGTTGACCAGCACCTTGGAATAGTTGTTTTTGACCAGATAAATCATCTGGTAAACTACTCCAGTCAACAACTCCTAGGGTGAAGAAGCTGTGTTGTTGAGGTTGGGGTTGATGATGAGATTGGGAAGGTTGAGGCTCAGAGAGAGCATGTGGTGGCTGAGCAAAAGGTCCTTGAGCTTGACTGGGCTGAGGCACATAGTAGCAAGGGTATGGGTATGGTATATGACCCTGAGGTACAAAGTAAGTAGGTGATGCATGTGCTGGTGATAGATAACTGGAACTGGTGGAATGTTGCCCTCTGTGCTGTGAGCTATTGCTTGGAAAAGTCACAAAGGGTGCAGAGGAGTTAGATACAGATGATCTACACACTCTAGCAAAGTGACCAAGCCTGTGGCACTTGTGACATCTCAACTTGCTCTTGTCAAAACCAACTTTGGTTTTGCCAGAGAGACCAGGAAATTTCCTGCCAGTTCTCTTATAGAACTTTTGAGATCTGATATTTATCATTGCCATTTGACTCAAAATATCCATCTCTTCCAGATCATCATCTGGAATGCCCTTCAAGTCCTCCATCAGAAAGCATAGATTATCACTGCTACCTCCTGAACTACCATCAAACCAATAAAAGCATGTTCAGAGTTGGTAGAGAAATCAATATGCTCATCATATGCACTCTCTGATGTAGCATATTCTGACTCTTGACCTATCAGTGCAGTATTGCCTGATATAAAGTCATCAGTGAGCTTGCCAGAGATGGACAACTTCCTTTTCTGCTCTATCTCTCTCTCTCAAAGTAAGCGGTCTCCCATGAAGTTGGGTGAGAGATAGAGTATCCAGATTTGCACTGGAGCGTAGGACAATGGTATAAGTGTCCCATCTCTCAGGCAAGGATCTAAGAAAACGATTGTTCATCTGACTATTGGAATACTCTTGTTTAACCATTTTCAGCTCAGAAATAAGACAAGAGAATCACTCATACTGTTGAGTCAGTGTCTCACCCTTCCTATGAGAGAATGTCTCATATTGTTGGGCGAGGATTTCCCTAGTATTTGCTAAGACCTCATTGGTTCCTCCGAATTGTTCCTTCAGATCAACCCAGAGATCATGAGCATTTTCATGATGCAAAAGCCCTGAATAGATCTCATTTGGAATTGCCATAGCCAAAATTCCATGGGCTTTAGCATCAATCTCGAACAGCTTAAGATCTTCGTCCGAATATTGATAAGGTTTCTTCGGAACCTGTTCATTTGATTCAGGGACGCTCACTATAGGCTTGTATGGTCCATGCACCACTGACTTCCAACAACCAGCACTGTTGACAGACAAGTGATGAAGCATACGACGTTTCCATATGTTATACTCATTCCTCACAAGCATCGGAGGCTTGGTAGAGGAACCAGTATTGTGAGGATCGTTCGTTGGTGTCGCCATCTCAGATTTTAGTCAAAATCAAGTTAAACAAAACAAATGTAGCTCAAAACCACAAGAACCTCAAGTTTAACGGCCAGAAACATCAGAGTCTCAATCTCTATAACTAATTCTTGCAAATTGCTAACTCGATCAAACGTAGAGATCAAAAGAGCAGTTTCAATGATCAATGGTGAAATCGATCAATGATTAACCTGCTCTGATACCATTTGACAGGATCTCAGCCTCTAGTTTGATCAATTAGGTTGTATTTGCAGCGGATTTAGCATGAGAATTAGCAATTACAGCAAGAACACATATGATTTTGCATGTAACAGTACACATATAGAGAGAGAGAACAATTCTGCCAAAAAGGTATTTTCTATTACTCACACGTTTCGGCACGGTTACAATAAGGTCATCTTGCTTTTATAGGAAGAATGACGTAGGCGGATGTCACTTGATAGTGACATCAAACCTTCATTAACAAACTACTGATAGAACACCTAAAGTGCTGAAGATGTCAAACAGCTGACATCTTCTTACAAAATAGCCAAGTGTTCTACTTATTACAAGTACTGAAGAAACAAGAAACTACTGAAAGTTACAACGACTGAAGAATAGACTCTTCAATCGTTTACAACTACTGAACTATAACAACTGAAGAACAAACTCTTCAGCTGTTGTACAAACTACTGAAAAGGAAAAATACAAACTACTGAAAGAGAAAAACCATCACAACATCTGAAGAAGACTTCTTCAGCTGTTGTGACAAACTCTGAAGCTTCAGCACTTGGTCTTCAGACATTGGGCTTCAGATGTTTCATCAGCTGATGACTTCAGTAGTTGTCATCAGCTGATGTCTTCAGTCTTTGTCTTCAGACTTTGTGCATCAGTTGTTGATCTTCAGTTCTTCAGTTCTTCAGTTGTTGATCTTCAGCACTTGAGTCATCAGTACTTGAAGTCTTCAGTACTTGTATTCTTCAGTACTTCAGACTTCAGTACTTGGGATCTTCAGCTGTTGTTCTTCAGATCTTAGATCTTCAGCTGTTGAGTCTTCAGTCTTTGTCAAACTACTGATGAGGCCTTCAGCAGTTATTGTGATGTCATGTGGGACTAAAAGGTTTTCCTGATCTTGGCTCATTGGTTCTTTTGGTCCAACAGGGCTAGGCGATAAGGAGCCTTCGCGATTGGTTTAGCACCAGGTACTAAATCAATACGAAATTCTATCTGACGATCAGGTGGAAGTCCTGGTAAATCTTCTAGAAACACGTCTGGGAATTCGCACACTACAGGTATTTCATTTATCTGCATTTCCTTTTTAGCATCTACCATGCATAAGAGAAAGGCTATGCATCCTTTCTGAATACATTTCACTGCCTTCATTGATGAGATGATACTGGTCTTGGGGTTTCCATAACTTCAATGAACTAGTAGCTTTTCCCCGTCTAGCTTACGTACAGTCATCGTCTTATGTTCACAGTCAAGCTGAGCACAATTCTTATTCAACTAGTCCATCCCAAGAATAACATCATATTCACTTGAAATGGTCAGCATTAAGTTTACAGAGAATTCGGTGTTAACTAAGGTGATAACACAATGTCTAAAGATTTGACTTATCTTATCTCGCTCACCACTGGCAGTTTCTACAATATATGCACATTCTAGAGTTTGTGGTACTAAGTTCAAATAAGGTACTAAGGCAGTTGAAATGAAACTTCTATTTGCACCAGTGTCAAATAAAACTCTAGCATATATGTTGTTAATGAGAAACGTACCAGCTATGGTTTCATCTCCAGCTTCTTTTAACACATACACTCAACCCTTGGACTTGTTCTGATTCTCCGTAGGTTGTGCTTGTGGAGGGTTCTTGCAATCACTTCAGAAATGTCCATACTCCCAATGGTTAAAGCATCTAATTTTCGGGCAGTTCTTTCATGAATGATCACCTATTGGACATTTAAGACATCTGGAATCTTGATACTTTCTCCAAGACTCATTTTTATCGTTCCTCCACGGTTTGTTGACACGGTTCCCTTCATTTCGTGTGATCTTTCTGTCCTTTCTTGGCATCTGGTTTCCATCCTCATTTCTCTTTCTTTTGTTGTTATCAGTCATTATGCCTTCTTCTTCATATGCAATGGCACTTAATACGATTGCAGACTCATAGGTTTTGGGGGCAGACATCTTAACTAACTGTCGAATATGAGGGGGTAATCCCTGCACATATCTTTCTACGCGCTTTGCTTCAGGTGTTACATGCTCAGGAAGCAGTCGAGCCATCTCATCAAACTTGGTCATGTACTGACGATGTGTCATGTCCCCGGCCTGTAGTTGTAAGAATTCTCTTTCAATTTTGCCCCTTTCAACTTCAGGACAAAATTTTTCCATCACAAGCTCCTTCAGTTCATTCCAGGTTAAAGTAGCAACAACTCCAGATCCTTTAGCCTGCTTAACATTATCCCACCAAAACAATGCCGGACCTAAATGAGTGGGTGGCATACATGACAGCTTGTATGGTTGTGCATCCACTAATTTCAATATCAGCTTCCATCTCATGGATCCACTGAAAAGTCGCCATGGCATCTCTTTTGCCATCAAATATTAGAGGTTCACATCCTTTGAAAGCTTTGTAGGAACAACCCTGCTTAGGTTCAGTTCCCAGAGCAGTATCACCATTACTATTGGTGTTATTTGTATGATCATCCTGCCCATTACCACCATTGCTCACATACCCTCCAGAGGCGTTCATAACCTCGGCTATAATAGTTGGCAAAGCATCTCTAATTATTCCAGCTACAGCTGCTTGGAATTGTGGTCCAGCAAATTGCTGTGACTCATGTTCAGCATGATGAAAATTTTCATGATCATCGTTCGTAGATGACATGATTTGCCTTCTACTACCAGGAGGCCTACCACAACCCCTACCATGAGTATTTCCTCCTCTTGGAATAGTCAAAGCCTACATGAGGGAGCAGGGATTTAGTATTTACACGATGGATTATGATCCAGAACATAATAGTATTAATAGACAAGAAATAACAGTGGCCAGGTGTCATTGCTTATCTATTGCAATTATAATGTTCTAGCCATTATCCTCCATGGTTCACCAAAACCCATTACCCAATACATATGCAATTAATCAAATTATCTTAAAGCATCTTTCTTAGTTTAAGTCTAGATACTATCTTTGTACCTAGTTCACTTAAACTATAGCTCTGATACCAACTTGTAACACCAGCCTCCCAGGGCATACCCCGGGGAGCGTTACGTATCGGATATACAGAACACATAGTAATCAGAGAATACACAGCGGAAGTCTAACTTTAAATATACATCAACGTGTACAATACATTTGTTATAATAGATAATACCATTACATCAGTTTAACTATACTAGAGATCCAAATCTTCAACAATATTCTAGAACTTTATTTTCTCATAAACTAGCTCGTAATCTTCAAGCCCTGTAATCACTTGGCACCTAGGATGTGTGTCCACAAAAATAGAAAACATTTGGGACTCAGCATAAAGCTTGTGAGTTCATAAACATGGCATTCTTCAAATTCAAAACATGTTATTATTGACTATTGCATCAAGCAGATACAGCCATGACAAACAGATAGGAACAGAGTAAGCACAGTATAAATTCACATAAGCAGGCTATGTATACAAACTCTACTGGCTAAAGCAGAATCATACAAGCAGCCCTCAAGCATCCTATCAAGCATTGCCACATATCACAGATACTATTGATAGTCAATTCTACAATTATTACCAGTTATCAGAACATCACATCCCGTTTTAGAAAACAGTTCAGAGGAACTCACCTCAATCAATCAAGTCAGTGATATCGTCTGCTCAGGTTCACTGCTATCAGGTATTATCCTATAAGCAAAATAACATTACTTAAGCTATATTCTAGCTAGTAGCAAATTTATGGATTATTCGTTATCTTTTTCTATTTGTTGGTTTTATTTGGGCACTTTCTTTTATCCTATGTCAACCCTTTGGTACAACTCTTACTAGTTGGCATAACTCGGGCGTTTCCATCATACCCGAGCCAACCCTCGGGGTTACCCAATACCTTCCCTAATGATAACCTTAAAGTCTAATAATAATAATAATAACAACTACAACACTAAAAATAACAAATAATAATAATACTAACTATAACAATAAAAATAACAACTATAATAATAATAATAACTATAAAGATGATAATAATAATAATAATAAATATATTAATACTAATACCTACAATGATAATAATAATAATAATAATAATAACAATAATAATAATAATAATAATAATAATAATAATAATAATAATAACGACTATAATAATAATTAAACATAACCTTAAAAAAGGGCGTACCTGAAAACTATCTACGGCAATTTGATGTAGAGTCTCTCCTACTCGCGCTCCTAGTCGCGCTCCTACTCGAGTACCAAAACGACTACTAGCAACACCCAATGGGGTATTGAGAACTCGGGATTCGCTTTATATTAGAGCGTTCTCAAAAAAACTTATGTTCTAAATTCAACCTTAAGATTTCTATTTATAAGGGAGAAGAAGGTAGGTGAAAAAGTTTCAGAGGCGATGTGGTTGAATTGCAAATTCTTGCAATTGCAAATTCTTACAATTGAAAAGTGATTATATTATTATTTTATTATATATTATTATATTATTATTATTAATTCAGCAGCTTAACTCGTTTTTCTCTTATAACTTTTAATATATAGCGGAGCAGGTTCGAATATAATTCGAATATAATATCTTATTATTATATTCAAACGGTCTCTTATAACATAAAAATTTCATCTAAAAACTTCAAACTTTAAATATATAATTTACTCATTACTTACTCGTTTGACAATATATGAAACGCGGAGCTCATATGACCCAAACGCTCCGGTTGTTACAGATATCCCATTATTCGTTGGACTTCTAGAATTGGTGAGTGTAGTTAGAACACAAAAGAGAAAAAAGAAGATATCAGCAGTCGGTGTTGATTTTGTGGGGTAGTCAGGGGCATCTGACTATTTATGGGTCAATCAAGTTATATTTATCTGCACAGAGAGGATTCTGATTCTTAGGGGGAATCCATGTTTAGAGAAATTGAAGACGCAATCAGAAAGTGATGATGTGAGCTGGTTTCTGATGATGAATCTGCATGCATGCTGATTTGTTTGATATTGTTAGTTGTGGATTGGAACCTTCTACTTTTTACCCAATACACCGTATGAAGACGCCAGGAGAGCACAATGTTTATATATTGGGATATGCTGAATCTGAGGGGGAATTTTTGCAGTTGTTAATGTTAATCAAGTTAGCTTGTGTGAAGATTGGAGCAATGGAAAACTGTTCATATCATTATCTGGAAAAATCAGTCAAATGGGGAATCTTGTTGTGACACCCTACATAAATCCCACATCGGTTGTGGATAGGAAAGATTCCTGGTTATCTGGTCTCTAATATCACCAACGCGTTTTGGGCGTATTGGCTGTGGATGAGAGGAGAAATTCACAGTTAAGCGTGCTTAGGTGGCAACAATCTAGGGATGGGTGACCTCCCTGGGAAGTTTTCACCCCGGCAACCAAAAGCAAATCCGTGAGCTTCTCGTGAGCAAAGCAGACAATATTGGTGGTATAAGAGACCGGGTGTTACAGAATGGTATCAGAGCCACTCCTGTGCCGTTCGGGATGTGGGACATACCTCATCGAGGATGGTGACTTCTCGGGCTCATCGAGGATGATGAGTCCAAGGGGGGTGATTATGACACCCTATATAAATCCCACATCGGCTGTGGACAGGAGAGATTCCTGGTTCATAAGGAATGTCTGGTCTCTAATATCACCAACGCGTTTTGAGCGTATTGGCTGTGGATGAGAGGAGAACTCCACAGTTAAGCGTGTTCAGGTGGCAGCAATCCAGGGATGGGTGACCTCCCTGGGAAGTTTTCACTCGGGTAACCAAAAGCAAACTCGTGAGCTTCTCGTGAGAAAAGCGGACAATATTGGTGGTATGAGAGACCGGGTGTTACAGTTGCTGTGATGATGGTGTTCTACAAAGTAAATGAAAGTTGTTGTACCTAAATTCATTTTCAGGGATACTGTAGCAACCTGACGGATCAGTAACGTTGGCTAATATGGTTTTTTGTTTGATTCTATTGGAGACCAGAGCAAAGATTTGACTAAAGATTATAAGAGGTGTTGTCTACTATTCGCCAGCAACGTCCAAGGGAATTTGTTAGAGCATATATTGTCATATATAGTGTGTCCATCGTTGGACGGATAGTCTAGGCTTAATGTAATACACCTGATATGTTGTAAACACGTGAAACTGAGTCATTCGCAGGAGCATATGCGAATGGGACTCAGTCGTATGACTAAGCCATGCTAATGGACCAATCGTGCGACTGAGAGATGCGACTGGACCATGCTAATGGGCCCAGTCGCATCTGATATGGGCTGAGGCCTATAAATACCAGTTTCATTATGTAGATAGTTAAGGTTTTGAGAGAGTGCCTGGTGCCCAGGGGCAGCTGGATGAGAGGGAAGATCATGCTCGATCTCCCCATGCCAAAAGTCGTGATTCTTCTGTTTAATGAGCTTGTAATCATTCAGTTTTATCAATGAAATCATTCGATTATGGTTCATTCTATTATTTGTTTTTTGGTTTTTCTCCTTCCGTCAAGAACATGCTCGGATGTCAACCGATCCAGCAACTTAACAATCACCAATGTGAGTCAAAAATCTATGCATGGATTTAAGTGGACAAATATACTGACAATCATCGTGGCAGCAATCCTCAACAGTCAAAATCATTATGTGCTTCTTAAAGTTCTAGTATGATTTCCTGTAAGTGCTTTTGACTCTCAGACAAATAAAAATAAGTTAAACAAATATATTCAAAAGGGTCCCAAATGATTATGTTTAAGCTTGTATGATTCCATAAGAGTCCTTCCAGATAAGATGTAAATGCTTGATGTTGTTCCTTTCAGGGGGAGAAATCTTTTAAGAAAAATTAAAATGTTTTCAACCCACCTCTAACAAAAACACAAAAATAGTTTATGTTTTATTTCAATTCAAGTGTTTTTCTATTTAATTTATAAATTAGGTGTCAATGTCGGACTATGTAACTAGATGAACTCTGTGAGTCATAAATTAAAAGGGTCACGTCTGAGATGACCAAACTGGTGTGAACTTAAAAGGATCATATCTGAGATGATCAAGTTTTAAAAATTAAAAGGGTCACGTCTGAGGTGACCAAACAATTTCAATTAAAATGATCACGTCTGAGGTGATCAACCAGTTTTAATTTAAAAGGATCACGTCTAAGGTGATCAAAGGATTTTTGTTAAAAGATCATGTCAGAGATGATCATTGGTCATAACATTTATATATCAAAAGTTAAATTTGAGTGTGTGGAAAAGGATGAAGTCAAACTCATAAGTATGAACCAATCGCACGATTGGATTATAAGTATGAACCACTCGCACGATTGAATCATAAGTATGAGTCAATCGCACGATTGAACCATAAGTATGAGAAAATCACACGAATGGACCATGAGTATGGGGCAAACCATGCGATTGGAACATAAGAATGACCCAATCGTGCGACTGAATGAAGGAGTCTGAGTCAGTCGCACGGCTGAACCCCAGTCGCATGATTGAGGCCTGCGCATGGGTCCAGTCGCACGAATGAAATTCAAAATAGTATAAAAGGAGACTCAGTCGGTCGTAAACCATGCGCATTTCAAAATTCTCAAAAACCGCCCAATACCCAGACACTCTGTCCAAATTTCCAATATTTCTGATTACTCTCCGATTCGATTTCTGACCATATAGTGTTCATCTTCAGATACTTTACAGATGAAATCGAGACAAATGAACAGTTTAATCGAGAACTTAATCAATTGAAATTGATTAAACTAATAATCGGGACTAAAACCCTAAAATTGGCCACTTTAATGGACACAAAAGTTGATTTAAATGACATTAAGTGCTATTTCGAGTCCCTGCAAACCAAATGAATCTAAACACGAAGTCTAATTTAACGTTTTGACAAAGATTCAAATTTATGGTGTCGAACAGTGCAATATACGAATGGACAGGCTGATGAACTTCAGTTGCACGATTGAACCAGACGTATGACTCAATCGCACGATTGAATCAATCGGTGACCCAGTCGCATGACTGACTCAACCGCATGGTATAGCACACGACTAAGTTCATTCGCAGGCTCAATCGTATGACTGAACTCAGTCGTATGGTTCAATTACACAATTGAACCAGTTGGTCAAAATCAGTTCAACTCAAGTGTTATCTCATATGAACGGATCTAACGTATATGTTTCTTGTTTTGCAGCAACATGGCTGAGAGATGGACGATGAGCACTAAGCAAAACATTTGTGCTCATCTGGATGATACTTCCTGGAACGCTACTGAGTTCACTGGGATTATTGCTTTCCTACGTAGATCGAGGATCTATAAGGCTATCTCCACTCCCTTCACACCATACAGATCGATCCAGCAGGCATTATGGGAGAATGCCTCTGTCGACCGCTCTACTGAGCCTTACTGCATCCGGAGTTCTATCTTCGGTCAAGACATTAAGATCAGTGAAGACGATCTGAGGCGAGTCTTGGATCTGGGTGAGGACAGAGCCCACCCAACCAAGTTGCATCCCCTAACGGTTCGGGGATGCTTTTTAAGGATCACAGTACGCTGGCGACATCAATGTCGGTGTTTTGAACAAGAGTAACATATGCCCCCAATTTAAGTATTTGGCACATGTGATCCTTAAATGCATAGCCTCCAGGCGTGGAGGGTTCGACGAGATGTCGGACCAAATCCAGAACGCATATGTTGCGTTGGTACTGAACCACCCATTCAGTTTCTCCCGTATGTTCTTCTTCTATTTGACAGAGAACATCGAGGCCAAAGGCAAGGAAGGCTTCTGCATGTATCCAAGATTCTTGCAAATGATTATAGACGAGAAGCTTCCTATGCTGCCTAAGGAGAATGATGATGCGGTGATCCTAGAGGTGATGGATGATACCACCTTAGGAAGGATGAAGGTATACCGGGGGAAGCAGGTGAAGCCCCCGGTGAGGAGACTCTTCGGCCATTTGGCCAATGAGGATTATATGGGGCCCTCACGGAAGAAGTGGCGCCACGACGATAGTGATTTCAACGTCGAGCCGATTGTGGTTCCTACTGATGAGGATGATGACGATGACGACCATGATATGGTCAAGGTTGTGGAGATACAGGCCCCAGTCAATCACAGGCCACTGACACGTCTACCATATCTCCACCACCTCCACGCAGTAGTACTTCTGCTCCTGGTGGATCGGGGCAGGCTGCCATCCACCGGGACTTCCTGGTTGATGAAGAAGAGGATGAGTCGGATGAGGAGCCTCTAACAGGACAGTCGGTAGCCGAGTAGTGGCTACCGAAAGGGGCAAATAGGCGGTTGTAGGACGCCAGGATGGGGCTGAGGATGCTGAGACTAATGATCCCACTTATACACCTCCCCAGCCAGCTAGCCTAGGGGGAGCCCAGATTGCTAGGGGCTTGACGCTGAAGAGAATGGCTCAGCCTCATGGCAAGAAGGGCAAGAGACGGAGGATTGTCCTAATTACCACCTCCACTACCACAGCTACTACTCCCACCACCACTACCACCACTCCTATCACTACCACTACCACCACTCCTATCACCAGCACTACCACCACTCCTACCACTACTCCTACCACCACTCCTGCCACCACTCCTGCCACCACTACAGCCATCACTACAGCCACCACTACCCCACCACCACACCTACCATACCCACATCTATTCCATCACCATTCACTTTCATTCCTACTCCCACGTACACCACATCCACTACCACACCTACCATACCCTAAACTGGCCCTTCCACATCATCGATACCTCTATATGGATCTCCTCTGCCCACTGTTGGGTTAGAGGAGTAGCTAGCTAACCTCAACCGTCTGGTGCTCAAATTGCTCGCAACCGATGACATACGAGCTAACCAGATGAACCAGTTGATGGCAGCCAACGCTGCTCAGGGCAAGCAAATAGCCCTACTAACTGAGAGAGACGCAGCTCAGAGCCAACAGATCACCCATTTGACAGAGAGAGATGCTTCTCATGATAGAGCCTTAGCCAGAGCTCATCGTTCCCTCACTGCATAGAATGAGCTGCTGATGGCCTCGGTGAAGAGGATTGAGGAGGTTGAGAAGAAGAACAAGAAGCTTATGTTTAGACTTAAAGGGACGAAGGGTGAGCCCTTAAATATAAAGGGTGATGGTGATGATGGAGATGATGATGATGACGATTCCTCTGATGATGAATCTGATGATGATGATGATAAGGGTGAAGCGGAAGGTAGTGGGAAGGACAAAGAAGGAGGAGATGATGATGAGCATGAGCATGAAGGTGATGCATCTGCATCAGCCTCAAATCCATCTGCTCAGGAGAGGCGAACAAAGCGCAATCAAGATCAGCGACCCTCTTCCTCAGCTCCTCAAGCTGAAGAATCGAGAGATCAAGGCAAAAGTAATGATTAAATGTATTTGTATTTGAAAACTTTTGTACTTGAATTATGTATTACACTAATGTAATTAATGTTTATTAATATTTATTTATCTTGATTACTGATGTGTGTGTGATTGTGTTTTGAATGTTTAATCAAACAGATGAAGCTCAACAGACAGACGACTATGATGCCGCCCCCTTCAGCAAATCAAGACTCAGCTAACCATGATTGTTGATTTGCAAGGGATCGTTCAAAGATCTATGAGCTACACCCCCAAAGAGGGAGAGATCATTCATGATCTTATGGATAGCAGCTAGCCGACATGTTTTGACTCAACCCTGATGAGCTAGTCAAGGATGCTCCCGAGGTTGATGTTATCAGTGATGAAGAGCTGCAAGATGTGGATGAGATTGACATTGAGGATATCACTGCAGAAGAGTGTCCTCAGTACACTGACCAACAGGGAAATGTTATCCCCGACTTGGGTGAAACATTTAGTAGTGCTATGTTTGAGAAACTCGATGAGACCGAAAGGGAAAAAGAGAAAGAAGAAGGGAAAGCCTAAGCTACGGATGCTGATGTCGATATTAAGAAGGCTGAGTGGGCAGTTTGCTTAGCTGAGATGAGAGCCCAACGAGAACCTCCAAAGTCAAATGCCTACACCAAACTCTATCGAGTGAAGAAGCATCAGAAGGTGTCAGACAAAATTATCAGTTGGGCATATTTTAAGGACTTGGATGTTTATACGGTGAAGAGGGAGAAGGGGATTGAGTACTTCAGATATCCTCATGATCTGAAGACTCTTCGCGGTTTTGAGCTAAACAGGCTTGCTTGTTTAGATCTTTTGTACGCCAACCCGTGAAAGATGTCGGGTTGGTTTGAGATGGCGCTTAAGAAGGAATACCACACCAGATGGGTCAACTTCAGGCCTCAATAGCCAAAACGGTTCATACATAAGACCGAAATTGATCCTAACATTGGAAAGCCTAAAGTAGTGCTGAAGTGGAGTCCTCCACGCACAATGTCAAAGATCCCACTACAGGAAATGCCTCAGGACTTCACTCCACACTTCAAGTGGTGGTATTATGACCGGCGAACGGGTGAAGCGGTCATAGTTTTGCATAAGGAAGGAAAGATAGAGACTATCCGGGTATTTGACCCTATGTGGCTCACGAACTTATCTACAGATGATGTATACACTCTCTACAAGTGGCCACTATTCTATGACACGCAGGACATTATGCAAGCTCTACAGTTTTAACACGTCATAAGACTCTGTTTTGCATTCGAGATACATGCAGGAGTTACAAGAGAAGAGAAGTACAAGAAGTTCCAAGAACATGTGAAGAATGTTAGACATTAGGCTAAACTAGGTCCAAGAGGGAGTTTGTTGATACATCTTGATGTACCTACTTTTTGTTCTCAAATGTAAAAGTCTTTCATGTCTTACACTTATGTAATACAATGTAATGTAATGATTGAATGATATAGGAAATGCATTATGATGTTTATGTGTGATTGATTATGTCATGATATCTTTACATTGAATGTGATTCACATATATGAACTTAATATATAGGTTTGATGTTGTTTTACATAGTTCTAAGTCAATAAGAACTTAGAAATGTGTTTAACTTAGTCATGTGGACATTCATGCTAATGGACCATACTTATGGCCCATACGCATGAATGAACCATACTTATGGACCAGTCGCACGACTGAACCAGGTGACTGGATCAGTCGTATGATTGAGACATAAGATTGGTTCAGTCGCATGACTGAACATTCAGTCGTGCGTATGAGTCAACCGTATGATTCAGTCGCACGACTGAACCATGCTAATGGTTCAGTCGTACGAATGAACACTGATAACCTATAAATACCACATAATTCGTGGAAAAACATAACACTTCATAACACTTCATATACTTTGGTACCCTAGCTATCCAGAGCGTCCCAAGTCGCAAATCCAAGTTCATAGTTCGTTCCTGATCGATTTCAATCTGTTCTTAATGTTTGTTACATCGTTAGATCGATCGGGTTATTCGTTCTCACTGATTGGATCGCCAGTCAAATAGAATTCCACGCTATTTGATCTGGTTTTACGCAGAATCCGTTAGTACTCCGTACGTACACGGTCCTAACACCAACTTTATGTTGACACATTTTAGCATGTTTTCTCAGGTCAAAGAAACGCACAAGGTTAGGGACTAAACTAGGGATCATTCATGGCATACATCACAACTCAATCGTATTATTTTGTTAAACGTTATTGACTTTTATGGTTTAAACGCATGTTGATACTATTTATTGTTGATTTGTGTTTTCAAATCGCTTCCGCAAGCATAAAACACTTATGGTTGATTTAATGTATCCTTTTTAATGTTATGTTTTACAATTAATGATTTTGACGTAACTGGTGCTATCTTAGATCCTGATGTGTCACATGACTTGAGGGTGTGACACGTAAGAATGTAAGATTTGAGTAAAAAGATTAATTTACAAGTATGCGTAGGATGTTATAATATGCATTTTATTGTTATAATTTAATATAGTGGGTGAGACCCGCGTATTATGCAGTGGGGGTTATAAAAATTTAAATTTAATTTTAATTTTTTATGCGTTAGTACTAACCACCTGAAAAAAAATTATGTGCGAGATACTGATAAATATATTAAAACAGAGAAGAAAACTATTACAAGCGTATCATCCTCAAATGCTTTATATAATAATATAGATAATATAAATATAGATTATTATCATCATCATTATTATAAAAGTATTTAGTAAATATATATTTGAGTATTCAAATAAGATAGTACTTATTTATTTATTTGTTTGTTTATTTATTTATTTATTTATTTATATATTTATTTATTTATTTATTTATTTATTATTATTATTATTATTATTATTATTATTATTATTATTATTATTATTATTATTATTATTATTATTATTATTGCTATTGCTATTGCTATTGCTATTACTATTACTATTACTATTACTATTACTATTACTATTACTACTCTATTATTATTTAGCATGACAAATGAATAGTAAATGTCCATATCAAGTCAGGTCATTTCATCCAATGATTGGAAATAGAACTTGTTTATAGTTTATCAATTACTCCTTCAACCCTAGGTTTTGGTTTTGGTCCTTGAACCGCTAATCATAACCATATAATTTTAACCCTAATTTTACCTTTTGTGTTAAACATCTGCTTTTGAGGTCAATAATTTATCTTGTATGATTGAATCTTCGTTACTTCTTTTGTTGTTTTTGTGTTATCAACGATGGTTCTTTCAAGTGGTTCACTGCAACTTGAGGTAATCTTCATTTCTCTTTGAGTTCTTACAAATTTTAAGTTACTTGGGTATAGTTTTTTTTTGGCTGCTCACTTCATATTAGGGGTGTGCACGGTGCGGTTCGGTGCGGTTCGGTGCGGCTAATATAATTTTTGAAACCGAAACCGCGAGTTCAGTTAATACCATTTTTTTAACCGCAACCGCAACCGAAACTTTGGTTAACCACACTTCAGTTAACCACCGGTTATGGTTAATTTACGGTTAATTCGGTTAATTAACGAATATATTTAACATATGCTTTTAAACCAAAATATTAACTAATAAATTGTTGTTATGATAGTTTTGGACCAATTTATAAGGGTGTGCATGATATGGTTTATTTTTAAGGTCTTGCCAAAACCGTAACCGAAGTCGGGGTGTGCATACAACCATGTGTGCGCGTATTTTGCATTGCTTCTGTTTGTTTATGATGTTTCTTCTATACAAAACGGAATCTATTATGTAACTATATTTTCATAAATGTGAATAAAAAAGGGTGAATATATGAAATTCTTGTAAAATCATGAGAAGTATTGTAAATTTATTATATATAATTGACATTCGGTTCGGTGCGGTTAATGCGGTTAATTTGCACCTCAAAACCGAAACCGAACCGCAATGTGCGGTTCATCGGTTATGCTTAACCGAACCATCGGTTAATTTTTTGGTTCGGTTAATTTGGTTCGGTTAATGCGGTTAAATCGGTTATGGTTCGGTTAAATTGGTTATTTGCTCACCCCTACTTCATATGGTGCATATTTCAAACTATAAAAAATTAAAAATGATAAGCTTTTGCATTTCTTAAATTTCAAGTTGTACTATCGATCATCTTCTCCCTATGATTTGAGGTACAAAACCAGGGAACTAATATTGTAATACTTATTTGACATTTGATGTAAATTTCATGCTCCATTGTTCTCTTTTAACAACTAAGATTTTGACTTTTTTTGTTGAATTTGAAATCCGATCAATTATTTAAGGTGCATGATTTGCTCTAATTAAATGTTAGTCTAGGAATTTGATTATGATTTCTTTGCCAACTAATAGCTTTTTGTTTGTGGCAAAGCATTATGCAATTGTAATTAACCCAAAAAGAAACAAGCACCAGATATGTTTTCTCATGACTAACGTGAGCATCAACTTGATAATAACCGGGTATTATTAAGTCGATGCTAATGTTAGTCATTATATATTTTGATATGTATCTCTCTTTGGTTATGGATGTGTAGTCAAGACTTGCAAAGAGATGTAAAAGATGGCCATTGCATACTCCACTAGCAAATGCTACAATCGAATATCTTAAAAAGATTTTGGCTGAGGGGAGGAAGGTAAATAGCGTATATAAGGAATTGACTATTCTTATTCGTTCCTATATTACAGTTTAAGGTTGAATTTTGATATTAAGGCTTTTGATATCATCTTAGTTGATGCTATATTGTTTTGTTAATTTCTTTAGAATTGTAGTTATGTGATTAGTGTAAGGTTTTGTGGATTGAAATTGAGGATTTAGGAAAAGATTCAAGGTCCTTTTGAAGCTTGGTCAAACATTGACTAACATAGGTCTGTTATCTGTTTCAATTTAATTGGGTCAACATGCATATGCTATTACTATGCTGAATTTTGTGTATATTTATTACAACTGCTTATTCTATTTGTATCTTTTTCAATTTCTATAAAATTTAGCTTATCCGTGAATTTTAACAATATGTAATTTCTTTTGATTGTAGGCATTGGGGGTATGTTGTTATTTTGTGTATTATCTAAAGGTCTTGAATTGAGTTTTCAAATCTTAGCCTCACCATATCCATCTGCCTTATTGCTAATAACAGGTTGTCTAGAAACATTTTCGCTAAAGACTACTACACCCTAACTGTATATGATGTAGTGAGACCCATGAGCAACCATAATTTAATTTGTACATGCTAAGGTACTTTTAAAATCAGTAGTGGAGTGAAAGTAAGCAACAAGATAAGCATATGACTAAATATGCATTTATTTCTTTATACACTTGCAAAATACTTTAAAGATCATCAGATGAAAGATCTAAATAAAATTTATGATCTTGATGCAGAATTTGCAGATGTTGGTTTAAGTACATATGCACATACAAAATGTCATCATGCCGCTTACGGTATTTGTTCTTACTTTATGAGTTGGTTGTTTGCAGAAAAATTTATGTTTTGATATTTGAAATCATATAGCAGGATACCCTACACCACTCGGAATCACCACAAAATCCCCGCGTGACGGACGCGGGGTATAATCTAGTTATTATTATTATAAAGTATTTAATATTTAGATTGAATATCTATTAATAAATTTAACTGTTAATTTAAATTATTATAAATAATAAAATATAAATGTAGTGATTTAGTTAATCTCAAATTATAAATTTTATTAATAAGTATTATCTTATTTAAATACTAAATGTTATTATTATAATAATAATAATATTTTATTATAATAATAAAAAATATATAATTCAGTGATATAATTAATCTCATATTATTAAATAATGTATTAATAATATGAATTAATTAATGTATTAATTAGAAAAAGTTTATTAAATATTGGTAAAATAGAAATGATTACATAAAATATTTGTACCTAATCCTTAAGAAATTGTATTAGGTGTCTTAATTTTTTTGTGAAATTACATTTTTTTCACAAGGTTATGCTTTATATTGTAGTACTAATAGAGATGCCCGCGCGTTACGGCGGTACAGCTATTGCATGATTTTTTAAAAATTCAATTTTAGTGTGATTAATAATAAGATAATTAACTTATTTTATTTTGGAACCTTCATAGATTTATCGGATCGGTTATTATTTCTGAATCTCAAAAAAGAGAGAAAAATAACAAGGAATAGAATTTGATTAGTTCGTATTCAAAATACGATTCAAGTAGTCAAGTCGAGAAAGAGATGGTTGAATCAAAATAATTTTGTTTAAAGTTCTATTTTTGTCAGAGAGTAATATGAATGTTCTATCATGTTCCATCACCAGACTAAACGGGTTATACGATCTATCCGGTGTGGAAGTAGGCCAACATTTTTATTGAAAAATCGGGAGTTTTCAAGTCCACGGCCAAGTACTTATTACTTCTTGAGTTGTAATTACTATCTTATTAGGTTCAGCCGCGGCAGGTGCGTTGTGACGTAAACTAAAAAAATCAAAATATAATTATTAAAAAATTGAATGAAAAAAAAACAATTATGTACATTATAAAAGTTTTTAAGGCAACTATATTATTACAATAATATTAGTGAAAACATGAGTGGTATTTGTGGTTAGAAATCACTTATTACCTAGATCTTAAAGGAGAGTTTTGTTTTATGAATATAGGTTAGAGTTTTATGATAATCGGAGACAGCTTTCGGTGGTTATTTGTATAGACCGGAGAAAGTTAATAAAGAAATTGTCACCATAAATTAACATCTTGATTGTTCTTGAGTTATTAACAACCGTCAAGGGAAAGGGGAAGAGGTATGAGTGCTCAATCGTAATGAATAAACACATTGTAAGTAAATGGCGGTTTTATTTGATCACATGTATACGTTTTATCATTTGTATTATAAACATCATATGTTATACTTTATTGTAAGTACATAGGACCATCTCCAATAGGGTTGATTTTTGGTGTTTATTTAGGGGAAAGTAGATGATGTGGATGAGAGAGGATGTGATGTGGAGGATAGATGATGTGCTGAAGTTCTTGGTGAAGAACTTCATAGTTTAAGTATGTGAGAGGAATAGTTGAGAGAGGAAAGAGATGATGATTTTTTGGGATTGTAAAAAAAGATGATGTGAAAGAAAGATGATGGATTGAAAATACGTTTTTCAAATTCCTTATTGATGATACTATAAATGGAATAAAATGATTAATTTTTTAAAATTTGAGCATTACTTTTTATATATGTGTATTAATTCATATGTAAAATTATAATTTTATCATCCTTTCAGTTTTATTATAAAATATAAAGATTAATATTAAAATTATTAGACTCATAATATACGTCTAGAAAAATATTAGTATTATAGTTATTATAAATATAAAAATATATAAGTTATATACTTAAATATTTAAATAAAATAATACTAAATTTAAATTGATTTAGTTATAAAGATATAAATAGTAAAAATAAATTTAAATGTCAATTTATATTATCATAAATAAAATAATTATAATGAAGTGTATTAAATAATATCATATTATTAAATAATATATTAATAATATTTATTAAATACATGAAAGAGACTAGGGCAAAAATGTCAAGGTATATAAAATTTAATTAATTAATTTATTATATTACCCATAAAGTGTCTTAAAATTTTAATTAATTCTCTATTCTACCTCTCTTAAATGCCTTGCACTCCTTTTTACATGTTTCAAAACTTGTATGATTGACAAAATTACATCTCTATCCAAAGAAGTATATTCAAAACTTGTCTTGGACAACTCATCTAAAATTACCGTGAAAAGAAATGGACTCAATGTTGATCCTTGGTGGAGACTCACCTCCACCGAAAAGAAATCTGTGTCATCCACTGGCGGACGCACACATGTTTTCACCCCCTCATACATATTCTTAACTAATGTAATATATCTCTTTGGAACCTTTCTACCTCGTAGACTTTCCCAAATGAATTTTTGCGGCACACTATCATAGGCTTTTTCCATGTCGATAAAGACCATATGGAGATCCTTCTTCTTTTCTCTATTTCTCCATTACCCTCCTTATGATGTATATGGCTTCAGTTGTAGAGTGCTCAGACATAAATCCAAATTAATTTATCGTTATCTTAGTTTCTTTTCTAAGTCTCGAGTCGATAACTATTTTCCAAAATAACTATTTCTCAAAGTTTCATAGTATGACTCAAGAGCATAAATCATTATACTCTATGCCTAAAATGTTGTAAGTGGGTATTATATTTTGAATGAAATTACCATCATATACTTCTAACATTTATTATATAATAGTATAGATAGATATAATATGTAGCAATAGACAACATGTAAGTCTTATAATAATTATTATTAAGGAGTATTAAACAGATGATATATAGTTTAATTAATGTTTCTATTTAAACCTATCTAATTGTTATTGAAAATTGAGTAATGAATATATCATATTTACGTATCCTTCATTCAAAGCCTAGACTATTCTAGGCTAGTTACGTTTCTTTTATCAATTTGATGTAGATTTTTCTAATGTTGAGTTTGTGTTAATTTCAATATGGTATAAGAGCTCCAAGTGCTCTTGATAACTAAATCATTTTTAGTTGTTTTTCATAATTGCTACCAATCATGACTATTAGATCTGGGTTTTTTTAATCAAATACTATTGTGGAGTTTGTGTGAATATTAATATGTTCTAACCTCTTTCTCTTAGCATTGCCCAATTTCTATAATATCGAGCAAGTCGGTAACATGTGTCATGTCTCCAAGGTTCCATGGAATAACTGGCAGGGTGTGGCAAGTAACCACCACACCATTATGACAACTAGTATTATGTGGTCACGCCCAATCTCAACAAACTCCATGGGCCAATGTTTTAAGTCGAATTCATATAATTTCTTTGGGGCTCGGATACAATCAAGCAAGTTGGGTTCAGTTAGCACTTGGGAGGATATCCTTTGAATGGTTTTATAGCATAGAGCTACACCAACCCAATGTAACAATATGTGGTGCATCGTAGAAAGTTCGTATTATGGCTACGAGGTAGAAACAAATGTAATCAATTCAACCGGACTTAAAGAGATTTTTAGTTTAGATCTCATACTTGAGTTTGATCTTGTTGGATTAGAGTTGCTTTGGCTACTTTCACATGACTCTAAGGGGTTGTTCGTTTAAGGCTCTTAATGGTTCAGATGTCTGAATGGTCAAACTGTTTGTTTCGCGAGCAAATATATGAATGGTTCAAATATTTGCATTTGAATGGTTAAGCATTATACTAATGCTGAATGGTTAAGACATTTTATCTGAATTGGTTAGACATTTGTCTTTGTATAGTTAAGTGATATACTTACTCATAATGATTCAGACTTGTTAATAATTCAGCACTTAATAGTTCAGATATCTTATTGGTTCATCACTTAATCATTCAGAAATTATCAAACAACCTCTAAGAGTTCTTTCCATCCTTGATAACAACCATTGACTATAATTCATCCTTCTTGAAAACTTAAAAAGACACTTAAATTTATTTTTGAACATCTCTAATCTACTTTTTCCCTACTTCAAATTAAATTTACTCCACATACATCAAATGAGCCTTGAATCCACCATCTTATGAGTAAGAGACGTATATTTTTGTCATTAGATTATGCGAGTGATTTAAAAAGACACTTTAAATACTTTAAAATATTATAACGAATCATATTTTGGGGGATTAACTAAGAGACTTCGAAAGCATATCTAATTATAGAAAATGAGTTCTATAAACAAGGCTCTGTCGCTCTTACTATCTAGGAGGTCCTATGTACGCATCTAGATAGAGACTTGATTTGACACATCTAAATTACCATTTGCATCCTTGAGCTTTGGTGATTTTGACCATTTGCATTCCTACAGTTTAAAAATCCTCATATACCCCCTAACGTTTCATTTTTGTTCCCATTTGAATCCAAAACACTAACACTGTTAAATTATTCTGTTAACTCTCTTGTTAAAAGACTAAACTACCCTTCATATTATACAGTTAAAATATTTATTATCTTCACTCTTCTAGGCTTAATACGTGCGTTGAGCTCATCACCAACACCATAACCTCCTGAGCAATCCACGGTTCGATCATCATCCCCACCGGTCGATCCAGTAGCCGATGAATGGTCATACGCACCATCAGAACTCACCTCCAACAACTTTCCCCTAGGCATACGCTCTTCCCCTTTGAACTCAACAGAGGCGAAATGATCCGTCGACTGATTAAGGCTCAGATGCAACTGCTCAATACTTCCGTTCGCCAGAGGCAAAGTTTCCGGTGACGATATGGTTGATTTTGCGTGTGATGTGATGAGAGCGGAGACTCTATCGCCACCGGAAACTGAAACTTGTAGTTTCCGGTGATGTTGTAGATCGGTGGCGAAGGTGGAGGAGGAGGAGGAGACACTAGTGATGATTTGTTCGTGAAATTACCGGAGTGATTCGAGAGTGTTGAAGCGGTTATCGAAGCATTCGCTGGAGGATTTCTCAAGTGATGAGCTCTGTACTCCAGAATACCTCCTAATCCGTGTACGGCAACGTTTCTACCGTAGAACATTCTCAGAACGACGACATCAACGCCTTCGATTGTAATCAGCGATCTCGCAGATCTCCGTTGCTCTATGAGAACGTCTCGTCCAGGAACAAGCGTCGGAACGGAGTTCGACGACGGAGGAAGGCTGAGGAGGTCGATCATCGACATACGGTGTTAGTGTTTTGGATTGGTAAATTGGTGATTGTGAGGTGTTTTGGAAGAAACAAATAAGAGAGAGAGAGACATAGAGAGAAGAGAGAGAGACATAGAGAAAAGATGAAAAGAGTGGGGTGTGGATAGATGAAGGGTAGTTTAGTCTTTTTATAAAAAGTTAACAGAATAAGTTAACGTTGTTAGTGTTTTGGATTCAAATAGGAACAAAAATGAAACGTTAGGGGTATATGAGGATTTTTAAACTGTAAAATACAAATGGTCAAAATCACAAAACCTCGGGTATGCAAATGGTAATTTACTCTTCTTTTTATGTTATAACATGATTCGAGCTTCAAATAGCAAAAACCAACCAAACCCAACAACTAACCTTACCTAATAAAAAGTTTTAGCAATAACCAGTAACTGATGAATGACACTCCACCAATTACGTAGTAATAAGGTACACGTGTATTTGCTTGCACAAATACTCAAACATCTCTTGTACGTAGGATAAAACTAGTATCAAGGGTTCACGTTACCGAAGGGTGTAATGCCGTGAAATAATTAAAACCACATGTTAAATGGTACGTTAATAATACGTGTAACTTTATGTAAGAGGAATTGGATTTTGTTGTTAACATTCAAAAGGTTAAACAAAAGACAAAACACTGCATTGCGTAAGAAGCGTAAAACTCTAAAAAAACTAATGTCGATAAAAATAAAAATGTCTTAACAATATATTTGAAACTTTTATAAAATATTAAATTTTAAAAGTTAAAAGTGGAAAACAAATTTGAGGGGTTATAAAAAATTTATATAAGTATAGAAGCTGTTCCTAAGGGACCGAAGGTCTCAGGGTCGATTCGTGGAAACGGCCTCCCCACAAAATGTGGGGGAAATACCGCGTACATCTTCCCTTAAATGACGGACCCTCCCTGGACCCTGCGAAAACACGGGAGCTCTTTGCAGCACCAGGTACGCCCTTTTCTTTTATAAGTATAGATATAAAGTGTAAGTTTTAAAGGTTTAACTAGTATTAAGCCCCCGCGTTGCGGCGGGGGCCTAAAACCGTAAAAAAACCAAGTCAAAACGTTGTGGTAAACTCACGCAGTGGATGTAAGAGAATCAAAACAAAGACATTGTTGAATACATTTGAAACTATATAAAAAAACGAAGTCGTAAAAAAACCCGTGCATTGCGGCAAGACAGTCGTCGTAAAAAATTTTTTAAAAATATTATATTAAGCCGAAATCGGTTTCGCTCAAAATCTATACCAAAATGTTGGTAAAAATAAGTATTTGAAATTTTATAATAGATTATATTTTAAAAGTTATAAAAATAGTTTATTTAAACTTAATTATAATATGAAAATATTTATGTATTGGAAAAGGATACAATGAAGAGTTAAATATTAGCCCTAAAGTTTAACAAAATTACTTTTTTTACCATAACAAACTATGCATCAAAAGGTTGTACTACATGCTTAAATCATTCTCATTATGCTTTTTAAAGTAAGGCACAACTGGTCCCTCACATGAGCCACGGGCGACCTTCACGGGCAGCCATGCGGAACTCATTGCAAAGGTCTTCACACTTGAACCCACAGTAATGAACGTAGAGTAACACATGAGGCTCTTCAGATACTTCCACTTCTAACAAATACTTACGCCCACGCAACAATCTCATACACCACAAACAAAATAGATTCATCTTTCAAGTATCTTTCATATAGTTTCAATAAGATTCACAAATATCAATCCCACTTCTTCATTCTTTTCCCACAAATCTACACACAGAACCCCAAATTCCCCAAACAAAGTAAAAATCTTCCATCAAAAACCACGGACGCAATCCACCATCTTAATCTTGATCCCATTTCATCAGTTTATACCAAAGTCCCTCAAACACCCACTTCGATTATGGGCTATAAACACCAAATTTCGTGTTTCAGTTTTAATGGTTACCGTAAAAAAACTTGTGTTCATCAAACCCAAATCGAATGAATAAATGGTGTACGATTTGAATAAGCTTACGTTTGGACTGAAATTAAGGTCTTCTATTTGAAAAGCTTGCATCTTCGTCTTTAACGATTTCAATTTGATTTTGGGTTTTCAATTCGAAGAAGCTGACAAATGATTTGCGTCCTGATTTATTCTATGCTTGATGAAAGTATGAAACGCATCTTGATATATGTCGGTTGAAGAAACAGAGGGTGCATGGTGGTGACGGTTCTCAAGTGACGAATATCCAAATTTAAGATGAGAAGATAAGGCTCTGCAATCACAGAGGATAGGGAACAAACAGGCAGTGGAAGAAGGTGGCCAAAGAAGTGAGCCAGATATACACGAAGTCAAAGTTTAACAAAATTACGTTAACCTGTAAGAGCTCTGATGGAAACCCTAAAGAAACCCGTGTTGATGGAGACAAATCAGAGATGCAACAACAATAAGGGAGAAAAGAAGGCTTGTGAAACACAAAATCCACTCACTGAGAAGATAAACGCTGAAGATTTATGCTGAGAAAGCTCAAAGAATGGAAGAAGGCGCTGTTTTGTAGGAGGAAGAAGGGGGTGGAGACATCATGCTTTATGAGGTTGTACATGATGCTTCAAGAGTGTGTTGTTTGGTTTTTAAAGTATAGGTAATATGAAAACGTTTAAATTCTTTTGCGCTAGTACACTTGTACCAAGTGCATTAGAACTTTCAAATTTATATGCATAAAAAGTCGCAAAGCATAAGGTACAATAATATATACATAAAAAAGTTGACAAAAGAAAGTATTTAAATAGCACACGAATCAAACTCAACTACCTGCTATTTATATGCTCGTATAAATACAAACAACGTACAAAAAAAAAAAACGCAAACATTTCATTAAAAAATTATTTTTAGGACGGCTACTAATTATACTATTACTCGTTTAACAAAGTCGGTGGAGTAGGGGTTGCCACTGCAGCGCAGTGGTTAATCCCATGTGGGCTAGTGATGGGCTTGACCTGGGGAACCCAGGTTCGAGTCTTGAAGCAAGCGGGTTTTACCGATTATTCACCGTCGTGCCTTCGGGCGGGTGAGTGGTCGGGTTTTCCCCGGAAATGGTGGTTGGTGGGCTAGGGGCTCCGTGCGTGTGAATCATGGCCACGCTGTGCGTCCTTTGGCCATTGGGGCGCCGCGTACGGAGTACCCGGCAGCTACTTGATTGATCGTTCCAAAAAAAAAAAACAAAGTTGGTGGAGTTGTACCTCTCTTGTCATGTATCATAAAATTATTGGTCATATCAAATAGTTTTTTTTCTTTTTTTCTTTTGTTTTTTTCAAATTTATTGCATATATATACGTGTGAGTTTCTAAAAGCGGCATAAATATCGGTTAGAGGTTATGGGTTCAAAACTTATGACATACAACTTTGTTATTTCATCATTTTTTAGGTTCGAACCACCACCGTTGTTTCTTTGACTTGATGGATCTAGCTTAGAGCCTTGTTTATAGATGTAAAATTAAACAAATCAAAACATCAAATATAATCAAATAATTCACCCTAACTAATCATCATAACCATGAAATTACTAGACTTAACCGTCATACCATCAAGAAATCATAAATAGGGATTTTAAGGGTTTCTTTGGTTGATTGGAAATGAAAAATCAAGATCCAAAAGGGTGTAGTTTGAAAGCAAAACAAAGAGGGATGAGATTCTAAAGCACAATGAGTTCTTTTAAGTTTATTTATTTGAGTTTTCTTTACAAGTGGTGTATTTAGAAGACTGCTTATGGATCTTGCTTGGCTATGGCCTGGGTTTTCTTTTTTCAATGGGGGTGGTTTGAAACTTTAACGGTGGGTCGTTTTAATGAAAATATAAAAAACAATTCTGTTATTTTTTACTTAGTACTTAAAACTATTAATTTGATAAATCATAATGACCATCTGTGTAATTAACCCTTTAAATTATTAAGACTCAACGTGCGAGACATAATATATTTTCAATCTATGTTTCAAACTCTAATACGTTAATGTCACCGTCACAACACATGAAAAATATTCACAAACACATGGGATACGTTTCGCGTTACATATTAGTTAACATTTTAAATTATTAAGACTCAACGTACCAGACATAATATATTTTCATCAAACCAAACGTTTTCTCTAACGACAGTAACATTTCAAAATGTTAACATATTAAATGTATGAACCCCACCCATACCTCAAAACATGATATCAAAAGGGTCCTAATGGGGACACCGCATGGGTTTTTGGGGGTGGGCCGGTTCAAACGGTCACGGTTAGGTCTTGCGGTCACATTTTGGCACCTAACCGTGACCGCATGGGCTTGCTGTCACGGTTTGGGGTGTTTGTCCCCGTGACCGCATGGTCTTGCTGTCACGGTTTGGGGTGGTAGTCCCCGTGACCTCGTGACAACAAAACGACAAAATGACAAAATGAGCTGTTAAAGTTGAAAAGCGGTCACCAAACCGTCACATGGAGGCCAAACCGTGACCTCTAGGGTACAAGGTCTCAGTTTAAGGTACGACGTAGACGTGATTTTGACAAAAGGCCGGGATTCCCGGCACAAACCGTCACGTGGAGGCCAAACCGTGACGGTTTGTGCCCCAGAATTTCACCTTAAATACCTTTCAACTTAGAACAATCGGCATATCCATTTCCAAACTTCCGTTTCGCAATTTCATAATTCAAATTTTCAGTTTTTAATCGACCTTGGATTTTGAGCTTTCATTCATCCAACACTCGAGATTTTTCAGCCTTCGTCATTCTAAAAAAGCGTTAATTCGTAAACAATGTCGGGTTCGGGAGATCATTATCAAAAGCCGAAGCTTCCAGATTTGAATGAGGTGCCACATATCGAAGATTCGAACCAGGTTGAACTAGTATATGTTTTATTATAACTTATTATTTGAAATATCTAACCATTATCTTTTTTAGGAATATTATGTATACGGGAGTCACCCTCCGTGGGGGGAGGAGGAAACCAACCCGTCGAACACATTTGCTCAAGAGGCGTACAACTCTTTATTTGGACCGACAGGTTACGGTGAAGGGTACAGATATCCCCCTTGCAATTCTTACGGGCATGCCCCGAACACGTACCACTCACAAACAGAGCTAGATTACGGACATCCCCTGTACCAGTCAAAACTAGAAATTACACATGTGTCGGATACTTTTAATGGGAATGACACAGATGAGAGTGTCGGTTCGGTTCACCTCAAAGAAAACCATGGGGACATCGCGGAGCATGATGGGGATGAGGATCGGATAAGAAAGGCTACGGTTTCTTATAAAACCAATCAAGTACGAAGAGTTTTTATTCTTTTTTTATTTTATTTTTTATTTGTTTTATATATGTTTTTTTATGTCTAGCTTTATCAGTATTTTGATTCTCGTGAGGACTTGGAGAAGTGGGCTAAAACGAGAGGACGCGAGCATGGGTGCGTCATTGTGGTGGGTCGGTCACGAAAAAAGGATGTGGAACTAATATGCAATCGTAGTGGTAAACCTAAATTCACTGGCATAAGTAGACGTACTGGGAGCATAAAGAAAGGATGTCCCTTTAAACTCGTAGGAAAGTACGTAGGAAAGAGTGACAGTTGGATGTTAGAGGTGAGAAACGAGACGCACAACCACGATCCTGTTGTGTGCGAGGAGGACCACGCGCATCTTAGGAAGATGACCGCCGAAGAAATTGATCTTGTCGAGAAATTACACAGGCAGCACGTGCGGCCACGACATATCCATTCAGCCGTAAGGGAGCAGTTTCCCCACAGAGTCTGTGTTGTTCAAGACATATACAATCTGACGTCAAAGTTTAGGGCTGAGGGGAGAGAAGGCATCACACCAGTGCAGGAACTTGAAAACCTGCTACAATCTAAAGAGTTCGTGTATGAAACACGAACGAATGCAACTACTAAGGCCGTGGAAGATGTTTTCTTTTGTCATCCTACTTCGTATAAAATGTGGCGCGCATTCCCGCACGTGATGTTGATAGACACGACGTACAAGACCAACATGTACAACATTCCGTTTGTTCAGGTTATTGGCGTTACGTCGACGTCGAAGTCGTTTTGTATCGCGCATGCATTTATATCGAGGGAACGGCAAGACAACTTCACATGGGTACTGGAGCAGATCAGAGATATGCTCGATGAGTGTGTGGAGCCCCGCATTATTGTCACAGACAGGGACCTGGCCCTGATGAGTGCGTGTGACACAGTGTTTCCGAGTGCTACTAAAAACCTATGCAGGTGGCACGTTCGGGAGAATATCAAAAGACGGTGGAATATCCTTTTCAAAACCGACATGTGAAAGGATTTTTCATACTGGTGGAAGACCTTGTGTTCGTCTCCCACAGAAGCAATGTACGATTACAATTGCAGGAAGATGGAAGAAAAGTTAAATGAAGATGGTAAAAGTGGTAAGAATTTCATATTTATTTTTACTCTAACAATTTATTTGTTCATTTTCTAAAATTTGTTATTTTCTTTCGAGGTATGGGAATATATTTGGAATAATTGGTTGGTGCCGTACAAAGAGAAAATTGTTACTTGTTGGATGTACGACCGCCTTAACTTTGGTGAATTTACAACTAATCGGGTTGAGGGCCAACATGCCAACTTCAAGAGTTACCTCACAGGGACCAACAATACGTTGCACACACTTGTCGGATATGTTTGTGACCTCGTGCGCGGCCAGGAGATTGAAATTTGTAAAACATTCGAGGTGTCCCGTGTGAAAATTAAAAAAGACCATCGCCTGTCATTGTTTTCAAGATTACATTATAAAGTATCAACTTTTTGCCTTAGCCTCCTTGAATCAGAGTTGACGAAAATGGAAATGATTCAGGAGTCTGGGGG
>JABSNV010000125.1:0-67500 GCA_024085815.1 Flaveria linearis | reverse complement strand
CCGTCCTGTCGGATGACTTCTTACAGCTCGTTGGAGAGCGCGACCGGTTTTTAGAGATCACCGGCGAGGACGGCCCGTGGGAGCAGCTGTTCCGGATGACCGACGATGCCCATCGAGAGCTCACCGTGGAGTTCTACTGCACATTCACGTTCCGTCCACGTGACCAGGGACTTGCAGAGCTGGACGAGGACGGCATAGCGGACGGTCGTGCGCCCGCGGAGGTTGCTTTCCGGTTGTTCGGGGTCCTTTACCGCATGTCACTTAGGCGGTTCGCTGTCGTCAGCGGCCTCTACACGGAGGAGGAGACCCGACAGCCGATGTACACCACCGCCTTGATCCGCGGGCCAGACGACTCCGATCAGGTCTGGTGGCCTGCGATAAGCGACGGACCATACGGCGGTGATACGAGGTCCTCTCATATACGAGACCCTCTGTATAGATACATTCACCGACTCATTGCCACGTCCGTCGCTGGTCGTGGGGCGGGGACCGACAGGGTCAACACCGCCGACCTTTTTTTCTTCGGTGTGTACTCACACACCGACACTACCACCTCGCACAAGCCCTCGCTGATTATTTTGCTAGTTATTATCATCGGCAGTCGCGAGGGGCGTTAGTGGGCGGGAACAACATTTCCCGGATCGCTCGGGGCTTGGGGTACGCACAGGCCTTGTCCCAGCTCCCGCTACCTCCGACTCCTGTGCGCGTGGCCGCCGGAGCACCGCCACTGGGATGAGGATAGTTCGGAGGTTCCCAGACGGCACGTGGCACTTGCTCACCAGATACCAGGAGCTCGTGCCATGGGTGCCCGAGCCGTTGGTGGACCCACCAAGCTGGCGGGGGCTGAGGTCCACCTTCAGGACGCCCACGAGGCCCTTGGCGGCGGGGAGGATCAGCCCATTCCCCCGCCGCACGACCAGGACCCGCCCCAGCATCCCCAGCGCGTGTACCACGCCGTGCGATTGCCTGCTCATGTTCTTGATATGATTCAGGACACACGAGACAGGGTCGCGAGGCTGGAGGATACGACCGCGAGGCTGCATGATACGACCGCGAGGCTGCATGGTATGATGGACTGGGTCATCCAGCACATGGTCGCGGACTATACCGCCTCGGGTACGCCGTTGTTGTCACAGCCACCGAGGTGGTTAGACCATGACGGTGCTGGCCCATCTGGCGCGGGCGGGTCTGGTCAGGGCAGCGATCCGGGGATGATGGATTAGATAGATATTTTGTTTGTATTTTATTTTTTTTTGTATGTAAAAACTCGTTGTATATATATATATATGTGCAGTTTCAGTTATGATGATTTGTATATTTGGTTGTGTTTGTTTGGTTGTGTTTCTTTGTTTGTTTGTTTTATATTTGCAATGTTGATAATGTTAATTGTATATGTTTGATAACAACTGATTTTTACGATTAGGTTAACCATGTGATAAAATAACAACCAACTTGTTTAAAAAATAATTAAACGCAAAAATTACTTGTAATATGACCATGAATTGCAGCATCAGGGAAACCGACCCTGCATAACCAGTTTTCCAAAGAATCTGCGCTGCGTTTTGTCTCCACAAAGATTAAAGTCAACGCGTTCTGAATCAAGATTAAAGATAACAAATTACAAAGACTAATTAAGCAGATTATAAAAGAAAGATGAACTGAATCGCACGTTTGTTAATAATTAAAACCATAAAATAGTGTTTGTTAATGATTTTAAAAGTATATAAACCTGAGGATAAATCGGTGCACCACCATATGCAACAGCAACTTTCACACCAGTTTCATAGCAGAATTTCTTAGCTTCTTCAAATATCTAACGAAATAATACAGATCATAAGAACAATAGTTATATTATATATTCACGAAAAGATAGAAATGATGTGATGGTGAAACTAGTAATCGATAATCAATCATCATTTGTACAGACTAATAAACCATGATGACGTTAGAAAAAGGTAGACCACACCACCGGACCATGGTGCAAGATCCTAGTGCCACAACCCTACCTCTCCCCCCAACCATCCTTCTCACACTACTTCTACTAGCTAATGACTAAGGTGAGTACGTTAATAAAACTAAAAGTAATAAAGTACCTGGATTCTAGCACGACTAACATCCGCAATTTTTTGCTTTGAAACAAATCCCAATGTTTTCCTTTAACCGACGTATGAAACTTCCAAGCTGCTTCAGATGTTGTAAAGTTCACAAACGCATATCCGGCATTCAAACCATGCCTGTACGTATATATCAACGTCAAAACTTAGCTTATATATATATATATATATATATATATATATATATATATATATATATATATATATATATATATATATATATATATATATATATATATATATATATATATATATATATATATATATATATATATATATATATACATGTAGTATTTACACCATAAAAATTAATAATAATATTATTCAGATAGATACCAACTTGAAATCAATCGGAAGATATACGAAATCAAACTCCGATCGAACGGTGTTTCCCGCCTTTTCATTCTCAAGTTTACAGTGATAAAATTAAAATAAAAAACAATGTTTAATGCTTAAATAAATAAAAAAAATAAAAGCAATATGTCACGGTTTGGCCAAACCGTGACATATAGCCCCCCTGCGCACAATCACTTGCCCATAATTACATACCCAATCATTGACTACGGATCCCCAGATATAACTGTCACGGTTAGGGTAAACCGTGACAGTTAGGTCTTACACCTGACCAAACGGTCACGGGGAGACCTAATCGTGACCGCTTGGGTCGGTTTTCTTCATAACAAGTCGGTGCGCCAAAAATTTCCGTATCCAAAATCTAACCCAGATCCCATTGCCACTGAAAATCCATCAACTGAAACGAAAACAATCCCTATAGGTTATAGGCTATATAGGCTATAGGTGAATGACGAGATTACTATCAACAACCTTCAGATCCCTCAAACCCCATCCCCAAATTCCAAAATCACCGGCGATCAAACCTCCGATCTCAACGCCGTCACCGTCGACGTCAAAACCCTCGCCGGCGGTTGCCTTTAAATCGGAATCAAACCCTAATTGGTCCGTTTATCTCATCCTCTCAACCAATCCCCCCGTCAAAACCTACGTCGGCGTCACCAACGATTTCTCTCGCCGGTATCCCTCTATCTCTCGCTCTGTTGTATGTTTATGCCGTATGTATATGCGTATGATTTGAAATTTCGTTAAATTCATGTGATTTGTGAATTAGGGTTAGATTGCTAATTTGACCATGACAAATTGTTGTTTTGTTGTGAGAATAGAAATTTGATCAGCTGTGAACTGTCATTGGTGACTACCATATCTGTTAGAACAAAAACGATTTACTTGAGAGTGTGTGCTAAGTGGTAATGTGATAGCAGAGTATCATTGTCAGCAACGAATAAGCGATCCAATGGTTAATATGAAAAAAGAAAGGGATGGTGTGAAATGTTAACTTGTTGTAGTTGGATGATAAACTTAAACTAGGCCTGTATAGAAGATTAGATGGCATATTTGATTGATACCAGGATACCAGATGATCAATCTAATGGATAAAGCTGACAACTTTATGTTTAATGTAAATGAACACGAAAACACCTTTGTTCAAGAGGCACTCAATTGTCGTTGGTAATGATAATATGATGCCCAACACGTTGCCTGACCCTTCTGTTTAGTAAGTAAACGAAATTTGCAAAATTACTCTGTTACTACATAGGGTTGATAGAAATACTAGTGATGATAGAATTCATTGATCAGAATATGTTCACCCATTGTCTATAGTCATGTAGTTGGATTTACCCAAGTTACTTTATAGGTAGTAAAGTGATTATTGAATGAGTAATGATGTTCGAATTTTTAAATGCTCATCATGGTGAATGCTTAAAAATGGTATTTTACAAGAAATACAACACCAAAGTGAGGTTTTCATGTGTGGTCTGTTGGATATATGATATTTGGTGGCCTATGGGATGATACAAGTAGAGATGCAATCTTGAACCGTAACCCATTTACTTGTGAAATGGTTGATTAGGACTATGTTTCATCTCTTATGTGTCAAAAGGGCAAAATCAACAAAGTTAGCTAAATAGGAAGTAGGTCAATAGTTTAACCAATCCAAAGTGTATTTTCAATGCATAAAACATCTTCAGTCATTTTATCGACCTTTTTGTAATCATTATTGTTAATGTAAATAGATTAGAGTTATTAGTTAGCCTGTTAGTTTAGCCCATGGGCCTTGATGGGCCGTAGATTAAGGTTTCATCCTCTATATATTGAGGAGTCTCCATATTGTAAATTGATCAAGTAATACAATCACTCTTAATTCTGTCTCTATTACATGGTATCAGAGCCACCAAGGCTCCTGGTACAAACCCTAGCCGCCACCTGCTCCTGTCCTGCTACAACCCGTTCCTCAACAGCTACCTGCTGCCCGATTAGACAAATCCTTTTTCCGCTCGATATCTCGCTACACCGCCGCCACCATCACCTTCAGGGACCTGCGATTTAGGTTCCCTGAAAGTCCGCCGCCGCCGCTCCGATCGACGCGCCGCCACGCGCCGCCGACAAATCTGACCGGTCGCCCACGCGCCGGCGAGTGTAGGCGCGTGAGACCACGCCTGAAGATCCTGTTCCCGGCAAACTCATTTGTTTACTATTCCCGTTAGTTTCCTGCTGTTGGATTTCTGTTTCAGGGGCATTTTTGGTTCTGCTCGAGGGTTCAGCACACTATTTTCCAGACTTACTTGAAGTTTCTGCTCCCTGCTCTCAGATCTGTCCAAATGGGTGATGAGAAGAAGACTGAATTTGATCCTCCTGCCTCTGCTTCTGCCAATCAGATTGCCCCAGGTATTATCAATTACAATTCGGTTCTCCGTATTCCCGTTAAACTTGACTCCAAAAATTGGAGTTCATGGAGTCTTTTTGTGGAGAAAGGGCTTGCTAGTCTTGATAAGGGAGACCATTTGACTACTCTTCCCCCGAACCCGGTTACGCGAGAATGGCGTATTGATGACAGTGGTATTCAAATGGCCTTGTGGAATGCTATGGAGCCACAAATACTTACTATTGCTCAGAACTTTTCCACTGTTGAAGAAATGTGGGATCACTTGTCCTCATCTTTTTCTGCTAAAGAGTCGCTGTCACATGCCTTTTCAGTTGTTCAGGCATACAGTAGAGCAGAACAAGGTGATTCAACATTTACTGACTATTTCACCAGGTTTTCAAAACTCAGAGATGAGCTTCGTGTGTTGTACCCTCCGACCATCGATTTGAAGCTTCAGGAGGAGCGCAACAACAAAATGGATATTATGATGTTTATTGCAGGTATATCACCAAAGTTCTCTAGTGCTCGACCGTTATTGTTGAGCAACTCCACTGCTACTTCCTCAGTTGCTTCCATTTATCATTTGCTTCGAGTGATGTACGGTTCAGGGGCAACTACTGGAACTACCGACACATCTGCCATGCATACAAGTGCACCTGCTAGCAAAACCACCGGTCGAGGTAATCAGTCAGCTACAAGAAAAGGTGTTGGTCGAGGCAATGGTATCACTTGTCATTATTGCCACCAGGATGGACACACAAAGTACAACTGCCCAAATCGTCCTCCTGGGTCTCTTCCCCCTCCTCGACCCAAAGCAAGGTTAGCTGCCTCTGAGGATACCCAGGATCAGGCCAGCCCGGCTAACCCGATTATCACTCTCAGTCAGGAGGAGTATAACAAATTTCAGCAATTATTGAACCTTCAACTCCACACTCCTAGCCCACAAGCCAATTCAGCTCGTTCAGGTATGTTTTCTAGCCTTAATTCATCTTGGATTGTTGACACTGGGGCCACTCATCACATGACTGGGAATCAAGGTATATTATCAAACCTAAAGCATACACCTCACCCCCCGGTTCGCATTGCTGATGGATCCTCATGCCCTGTTCAAGGTATCGGATCCATTAGTAACTCGAAGAACCTGACCCTTTCCTCTGTATTGCTTGTACCCGAGTTTCCCGATAACCTTTGTTCAGTAAGCCAACTTACCAAACAAAACAATTGCCTTGCCAAATTTTACCCTACTCATTGTGTTTTTCAGGAACTAGGGACGAACCGTCTGATTGGCACAGGGTTTGAATCAGGAGGCCTATACCGTCTGTCCTTATCATCACAACCTTCAGCAAACGTTTGTGACTCAAGCATCAGGGAAGTCCACTGCCGGTTAGGTCATCCCTCTACAGCGGTTCTGAGGCAAATGAGACCGGATCTATCTGTTTCTGTTGATTTTCATTGTGAGTCGTGTCAGCTAGGTAAACACACCCGGCGTCCCTATCCCCCTAGAGTGTCTAGTCGAGTCTGTAATCCATTTGAACTTTTGCATTCGGATATTTGGGGACCTTCCCCTGTTAAACTACTCTTGGTTTTGAATATTTTGTTACCTTTATCGATGATTATTCTCGTACTACCTGAGTCTATTTATTGAAATCCCGTAGTGAACTAAATTCCATCTTTCGAGAATTCCATGCGTATGTGCAAAATCAGTTTAACACATCCATTAGAACCGTACGTACTGATAATGCAAAAGAATACATATCTGCAGATTTATCATCATATCTAAAAACACATGGTATTGTTCACGAGACATCTTGCGTATATACCTCTCAACAAAATGGCATCGCAGAACGCAAGAACCGTCACTTGTTGGATGTTACCCGCACCCTTATGATTGATTCTCATGTACCTCATCGCTTTTGGGGGGATGCGGTCCTGACTGTTGCTTATTTGATTAACCGCATGCCCACTTCAGTTCTCAATGGGAAAACCCCATTTTCTACTTTGTTTCCTACACAAAACCCTTTTCCTCTTGAACCTAAAATCTTTGGTTGTGTTGCCTATGTTCATGATCATCGTCCAACAACTACCAAACTTGATGCTCGTGCCATCCGTTGTGTTTTTCTTGGTTACTCTCGAGTCCAGAAAGGGTATCGGTGCTACAGCCCTTCTCTTCGTCGATATTTTACTAGTGCCGATGTTACTTTTCATGAGTCCTGTCCTTTCTTCATTGAGTCCCCCGATTGTCTTGATGATTTATTTCCCGATTCCGATCCTGATCCTGACCTGTCTGCATCACCAACCGTCCCTATCATTCCTATCCCCCCAGTGTCATCTGCTCCTCCGGTCTCTGATGCTACACATTCGGACCCTGTTTCATCTGACCTGCCAGCAGAGGCTCCTCCTCTGATATTCACGTATACCAGACGACATAAGGATAAGACAACGGCCCCTGATTTATCCCCTGACCATGATTCTGGTCCGTCCTCTGTTACTGATCCTGTTGCTACATCTGATACTCCCTTAACAGATATTTCACATGTCACCCCTGATACACCCGTCTATGACCCACCTGGTGCACCGTATCCTGATATCCCCATTGCCTTCCGAAAGGAACCCCGACATCACACTCGTTACCCGATTCAGGATTATGTCTCCTATGCACACCTGTCACCCGAATGTCATGCTTATACTACTGTCCTTAACTCCTACCCGATTCCCAAGAATGTGATGACCGCCCTAGCTCACCCAGGATGGAGAAAGGCTATGGAAGAAGAGATTGGTGCTCTTCGGGCCAATCATACGTGGGATCTCCAACCACTTCCCCCCGGGAAACGCCTCGTTGGTTGTCGTTGGCTGTTCACAGTGAAACCAAACCCAGATGGATCTGTGCTTCGCTTGAAGGCCCGCTTAGTTGCTAAAGGTTATTCTCAGGCTTACGGTATTGATTATGATGAGATTTTCTCTCCTGTTGCCAAAATGCCATCGGTACGTATTTCTATTGCTCTTGCTGCCATTAATCACTGGCCGCTCCATCAGTTTGATGTCAAGAACGCATTTCTTCATGGCGTCCTTGAGGAGGAGGTCTATATGGAGCAGCCACCTGGGTACATCGTTGAGGAGGAGGCTTCAAAGGTATGTAGATTACGTCGCTCATTGTATGGTCTCAAGCAGTCCCCCCGAGCATGGTTTGGACGATTCTCTGATGTTATGGGAGACTTTGGGATGACTCGTAGTGCCTATGATCATTCTGTGTTCTTTAGGCACCACAAGGGCCGAAGGATTATTCTGGTTGTTTATGTGGATGATATAATAATCACAGGGGATGATGAAGTTGGGATCACAAATCTCAAACAATTTCTTCAGTCACAGTTTCAGATTAAGGATCTTGGCTGACTACGATACTTTCTTGGTATAGAAGTATCCCGCTCTCCACAGGGAATTCTTCTATCACAACGAAAGTATGTCCTTGATATGTTATCTGAATGTGGTCTATTGGGCTGCAAACCAGTAGATAGCCCAATGCTCTCTACCGGAAAGCTGCTTCCAGAAGATGGGAGTCCAATGAAGGATCCTGAGCAATACAGGCGGCTAGTTGGGAAACTTAACTATTTGACTGTCACTCGTCCGGACATCTCCTTTGCGGTTAGTGTTTTAAGTTAGTTCATGGCCGCCCCATACACAGGACATTGGGATGCTGCTCTACGGGTATTACGGTATCTTAAAACCGCTCCAGGGTTGGGGATTTTGTATTCTGATCAAGGGCACTGTCGTGTAGGCGCCTTTACAGAAGAAGGAGATGGTAGAGTGTCAGGTTTTTCGGATGCCGACTGGGCAGGTTGCCCTATTTCACGACGGTCTACAACTGGATATTGTGTGTTTGTTGGAGGAAATTTGGTATCTTGGAAAAGCAAGAAACAACACACAGTGTCTCGATCTAGTGCTGAATCTGAGTACAGAGCCATGGCAGATGTTACATCGGAGATGATTTGGGTCCGCCGTCTTCTCAGAGAACTTGGGGTTATTTCAAATAACTTGATGAGGCTATATTGTGATAATCAATCTGCTATTCACATAGCTAAGAACCAAGTCTTTCATGAGAGAACTAAACATATAGAAGTTGATTGCCATCTAATCAGGGATCGGGTAGTTGGTACGAAGGTTGAAGAGGCATCCATTCAACCAATCCATGTTAAGACAGAGTTTCAACTTGCTGATATATTCACGAAACCACTCCGGAAGACTCAAATAGATTTTATATGTAACAAGTTGGGCATGATTAACATCTATGCATCAACTTGAGGAGGAGTGTTAATGTAAATAAATTAGAGTTATTAGTTAGCCTGTTAGTTTAGCCCATGGGCCTTGATGGGCCGTAGATTAGGGTTTCATCCTCTATATATTGAGGAGTCTCCATATTGTAAATTGATCCAAGTAATACAATCACTCTTAATTCTGTCTCTATTACAATTATTCATGCTTGACACGCCCATGACGTATGAAAAGTTAGTTTTGGACAAACAGTGTTTATGATCAACCACATTCCAAAAATGACTCATTTTGACCCATTACTCATTTAACCCAACAGACCAATCCATAATGCCACAAGTTGGGAGAACATATCTTCTCTTAACTATCACTTAACAACATATGATATCACATACCTTTTATGTCCCCTTAAATGGTGAGACTTCTAACAATTTTTTTTTTGAACGCTTTAATATCATTGATGTAATAGGCACGATTGATTCATTATAAGTATTATGGTTAGTATCAAATTGAAAGATACTCTCACAATTTCGATTAGCTGTCTTGTTACTATATAATTTTCTTATACTTGATTCTCCTTCTGCAGCTTGAAACAACATAATGGTGAACTAAAGGGTGGTGCAAAAGCGTCACAAGCTGGAAGACCATGGGTTTGTGCATGCATCATTCGAGGTTTTGAGAGTAAAAGCGAAGGTAAACATTTACACTTTTCTATTTATCATTATGCAGAAGAATTTACAAGTATATTTGCAGCACCAACTGCTAATACATCAACTCTATAATATGACCATGCACATGGACTCGAGTCTTGACGGTCCTTTTCTTACCTGTTGATGATCACAACAGATACATAGAGGCTGTTGTTTCTACTTTTTCATGTGTGACTGTCCGAATGCGTAAATAAAAAGATTAACTAAACATGAAAAAGGGTTGAACAGGTTGGAAGTTACCGTAAGTGTGCTTTTAATCCATAGGATGTCCATAATACAGTTTTGTAATCATGTTTAATGCCTTAACTATTTTTTTATAATTTATATATGTAAACAAAAAGTTCACCCGACTGAAAATTTTCCCGTTTTTACCTGTGCCCAACCCACTTGGTCCACCTGTTTTGCCACTTCTACAATTAAAAAACCGTGGGGTTATTAAACTAATGCAAGAATTTGTGTACGTTGCAATGGCATTTTGTGCTGACATGCTATCAACAAAAAGATATAAAGTTAATATTTGGTATGAATAAACCACATAACAGGGCAAGTGTTCTATGTTGGCATTACTGCTACAATTTGTGGTGTTAAACCGTTTTCTGATGTTATATTTGCACACATGCGGTATGTGCTTTTTGATAATCGATAGCATCTAACAGTTATCTTACCATCGTATTGTGGTGTTGCAGCATGCAAGTTTGAGTACAAATGGAAGAGCGTCTCAAGTAAAATGGCGCGTAAAAAGAACTCGAAGGACGATGGAGGGCTTCATTTGCTGCAGCACAGAAATGCAGCACTACAGAAAGTAAAAGGTTCAATTGATTGCCTTCACTTGGAATTTGACTGGGAATTAGAACTCATCTGATCTTTCTTCCTGTTTCTGATTTCCTTTATTTATGTTTATATACTCTATATATACACAAAATTTTCACTAACAACTTAAATGTATACAACAATTTAACTCGGACATCTTAAAATGGTTCAGTAGACAGATCGATTGTTGTCCCAACCTGACATTCCAATGGTATGGTACCTCCCCTCTATCCGCAAGGCCGATGGTTCAAATTCTGTAAGGTATAACTATAGTTGGTTAATAGAAGTAATTTAGGAGTTGTTCTAAACCGATCGACCATTGGGCTTCATATCTGGGTTTGTATGGGGCAGGGCGTAATATAGATATGTGCTTTGACAAAATAGAAGATTCTAACAAAATTAATATATATCTAGGCATTTTGGGGCTTTAGCACCACTTGAACATTTTTTAATATCAACAATAACATCAAGGTCAAACATTCAAACAAAAGCATATTGGTTTGGTTATTTGGTTATATGGCTAGCAAAACAAATTAGACATGTCATGCTAAGACACGAACACGATAAAACGCGAACACGATAAGTGCTGACACGAACACGACACGATAACTAATCGTGTCATTTTTTCTAGACACGAACACGAACTTGTTTAGAAATAGGTTACACGATAAGACCTGTTAAGAGACACGATAAAAAGCACACATGTAGTGAAACAAAAATTGACTCAAGTCCATTAAAATCCAGAATATACCATAATCTTTAACGTGATAATCCTTGACATATTTGAAACAAAAGCCAATAAAAAAAATTCTATTTCAACCGATAACATAGTTTAAAGAGGTAATAGACGGAGTACGAAGAGGGCTCACGCGTAGGCAGGAGACTCGGTTGATGGTACTATAATAGTCGTATTCGATTGAAGCGGTTGGACAAGAGATAAGATTTTTAAATTGAAACATGACACGACATGACATGTTAATGACACGAAACCTGTTAAGCCCAAACACGAAACATGTTAACTTCGTGTCATGTCGTGTCGTGTTAACAGGTTCGTGTCAGAAATTGTCAACCCTATTTGGTTATAACACAAACCATAATCTCCCAACCCACCCCCTAAGTGACACCCTTCTTCTTCCACCCGCTAGGGTTGTTAAAAATTATCCGAATCCGAAACCAAATTCGAAATATTCGAAAATCCAAAATTTCGGATATCTGAAAATTCGGATTTATGAACTTTAGATATCCGAAATTTTGGATTCGGACTCGGATAGTGATTTTCAGAATTTTCGGATATTTCAGATATCCGAAATATCCAAAATATTTTTATAAAAATTTAACAATATTAAATATTAATTTAATATTTAGGATATTTTTATGTGTTTCGGACATTTTAATAAAAAGCTTTGAATATCCGATAAAAACTTCAATAAAAATTATTACATTTTTATAATTTTTATTAAATAATGAACGGATATCCGAATCCGAATCCGAAATTCGGATATCCTAAATGTCGGATTCAGATTCGAATAGTGAAATCCTCTATCCAAAATTTTCGGATATCCAAATTTGAGCACTCCTACACCCTACCACAGGAACATCTCGACATCTCGTTACTACCTCTTCCTCGGCCTAGATTGTCAATGGCCTATCTCCACGCCACCGCCAACTACCCATCACGACCCTTCTTTCTCTGGCGGCTGGCTAATACACCCATTTCTTAACAATAAAGAAGTTCTCCCATACTTGCATCTAAACATTGCCTTAGAGCATTCACAACCCATGCCTTATAATTATGTGAGTGTGAGTCCTTAAATTATATGGGATAGTTTTGAGTAGTTGTGAGTGGAGGAGAGAGAAAATGTTACTATTCATCTGTAAATTTAAAGATTCACTGTTCAACCCTTATAAATTTTTTAATATTTTTTAAAGTAGTTGTGAGTGAAGGAGAGAGAAAAGACAATGAAAAAGATATAAAAATATATTATTTAATTGAAATAAAAGAGAGAAGAAGTAATGATTTTTAGTGTAATTATATAAATAAAGATAAGGAATGGGATATGAATGCTTTAATTTACCAAGTATATTGCAAATAATACATCTACAACAGGGAACCACAAGCAAATAGTTAATATCCGATTTACTTCTCGTCACTAATGGTTTATATGACACCTACTATTAGAGGTGCACAAACCGGTTTTTTTTTTGAACCCGGGTCGGGTTGGACCCGGTTCGGGTTCGGTCAACGATTTGGAGCCCGGTTTTTGACCAAGAACCGGTTCGGGTCGGAACCGGTTTTCAACCCCATCAAACCCAACCCGGTTGGAACCGGTTCGGGTTGGAACCGAACCGGGTCGGGTCTAAGACCCGGTTTGGAAAACCCGGTTTTTTTTTTTTTACCTTCTAATTAAATTATATACAAATTAATTACAAATTTTGATTAATTAAAAATTATTAGAGTAGATTAATTATATACGATTGGACGCGTTTTTATTTTCATTTTAATAAGTAAACAATTAATACGAGTTTTATACAAACAATTATATACGATTGTACGCGTTTTATTTTCGTTTTTATTTTATTAGAGTAGATTAATTATATACGATTGTCTCAACGTTTTTATTTTCATTTTAATAAGTAAACAATTAAAAATCATACTCGAGTTTTTCTAAAGAAAACAATAAAAATTACATTAATTTATAAAAGTAAATAATTAATTCATTACGAAAAATAAACAATAAAAATTACATTAAAATTAAACCAAAGAAAACAAAATATACATATTACGAATACAAGTTTGTCTAATCTAATCGTCTTCGTCGGTTTGTGTGCCAATGCGTTGAGACAAATCATAAGCGAGTTCTTCGTCGGATAGCGGTGAGGATCGTCCGGTTTGTACCTCGTGCTCGTGTATTTCTTCTTCAATCGGTGTTTCTTCTTCAAGGTTTGATATGTGTTGTCTTCGTTCGGCCGCATCTAAGTGGTCCTTTAAACAAATACACATCTCTAGCGATGTTGGAGTTAACCTTGTTCTTCTAATCGATAAAACCCTGCCACTAACAGAAAATGCAGACTCCGAAGCTACCGTGGAAGCTTGGACGGTTAGTAAATCACGTGCCATGGCGGATAGGACCGGAAATTGTGATTCCTTTCCTTTCCACCATGTCAGAATATCAAATTTCAAAAATTCATCGGGAGACATAGTGGCTAAAAAATCGGTTCCCATATATCTCCCGAGTTCGCTGCTTGGGGTGTTACCCCTTTGACGTTTACTGTTTTCATTTCTCAAAGTGTTGTATAAACTAATCATCGGGTCTCTACTTGAGCTCGACGAACTCGATTCCACGTTCGATTGTCGGTGGATGTTTGATGTTGTACCGTATTTTTCAACATAAACATTAAACAATTTTTTAAAAGTTTCATTAAATATTTGTTTTGTATTAACATTAAAAATGGATCATAATCATGTAAATCTAAATCATAAGTTATCTCATCTATTAAAGTTTCTACCCCCGAAACATTTAAACACGGGTCGAGTGCGGCGGAACACGTAAAAACCGGGGGTAGTTCAATGAAATATTTTTAAATTTTTCTTTCATCGGCGCTACCATTGCCGAAAACATTTCGTTTCTTTCTTCATATTCACTTAATTTATGGGTCATTAAATAAATTTGATGAAGCGTTAGACAACTTGTCGGATAATAAACCCCCGACAATTTTGTAGTTGCGTTTTTAAAAAGCTCTAAAAATTGAGTTATTTCTTGAATATATTCCCAACCCTCTAACGGAAACGGAACAACCCGACCCCGCATCGCAAGACCATCGTGGAAAACATGAAGCGTTTCTTTTTGACGTAAAGCACTATTAAACATTTTCCAAGTCGAATTCCATCTAGTCGGGACATCCCAATTTGGTCCTAAACAAATGGAATTCGTATCGTGACATATTTTTCTATAATTAACATACCTTTTTCTACTAGTTTTAAAAACGTCACGTAACATGTTTTTGAAAGACGTTTTAAAATCTTCCACTTCAGGAACGCCAAGACCATCTTGCACAACTAAGTTAATAATATGTGCAACACATCGTGAATGAAAAATACGCCGTCACAAACCGGTTTATATTTTATTTTCAATTTTTCAACGGCGGATGTGTTGTTCGAGGCGTTATCAAATGACATTGAAAAAATTTTGTTTTCTAATTTATACGTTTTGATTACATAGTCTAAAATTTGAAAAAGATTTTCACCGGTATGCGGATATCCAAATAATTCAAACGCAATCGTACGTTTCATCATTTGCCACGAACTTGGATCTATCCAATGGGCCGTGACGCAAAGGTACGATTCCGGTAAACCGTGTGGGGCGGACCAAACGTCGGTAGTTAAGTTCACACCGGTTTGTAAATTTTCAAATAAAACCTTTAAATCATTTTTTGCTTGTTTCCAAAGATTTAAACAATCACGTCTAAGAGTGGTGCGACTTACGTGAGTGTAGCGTGGTTGAAGAGTTTCTTGAATCAATTTTGTTAACCGAGGGTTGTCGAAGTGATCGAACGGTAATCCTTCTTGAATTACAAACTTTGTCATTCTATCTCGAACCATATCGACGTTGAAGTTCCATAAACCACCATCGTTTCCGATTGATGTTTGCCCTTGACTCGGTGTACTTTTCAAAGACTTGCACCATTTGGTCATATGATTTCTCAAAGTCGAGTTTGAATCCGACTTGAAAAACGAACCACAAGCCTTGCATCGAGCTTTATGTTGACCATTCGACATTTCGCATAAGTCGAAATTACACCAAATCTCTTGGTTTCTCGTTGTTGAAAGAATTCTAACAACGGTAGCGGCACTTGAGGATCCACCGGTTGGAACCGAAGATTCAGAAGCCATAATTCAAGATATTGAGAGAGTAGAAAGTTGAGAGTGAGGAGCGTTTTTGCGTTTTTAAGCACGTTTTCGAGCGTTTTTGAGGTTTTGAGTGTTGTGACTAAACCATTACACCCACTACCTATTTATACTATCATATAAGGGCAAAATGGTCCAAAATATGTTGAAAAAATGGTCAAAAACGAGGTTATAACGGCTATATAGCCGTTTTAAAACGTTCAAAAAAAAAAAACGGTCGGAACCGGGTTGGAACCGGGTTTTTTTGAACCGGTTTCCAAACCGGGTTGGATCAAAACCGGTTCCAAACCGGTTTGGGTTAAAAATTTCAAAACCGGTCCCGAACCGGCGGTTTTTTCCGGGTTGGAACCGGTTTGGGGGATTTCCGGGTTCAAACCGGGTCGGTTCCGGTTCGGGTCTTCGGGTCGGGTCTTCAAACCGGTTTCGATGTGCACCTCTACCTACTATCCCTTTGTACCTATTGGTGACCAACAGCTTTTAATGGGTCGAAGTCCACATGGTTACTACAGCTACAAACGCACTAGTTTATCATATGAAAACGAAAAATTCCGAAAATAACCATATATTAATTCACATATCGTCGTCATACATCATATTTCAATACATTCACTTTCCGGGGACAAAGTTTGTAGCATAAGACCAAGCATTGTTGGCAACAGGGTCCGCGAGGTGGTCAGCCAGGTTCTCCAATGGTCCCTTTCCGGTCACGATGGCTTGAACGAAGAACCCGAACATAGAGAACATGGCTAGTCTTCCATTCTTGATCTCTTTCACCTTCAACTCAGCGAAAGCCTCTGGGTCATCAGCAAGACCCAATGGGTCGAAGCTACCACCAGGGTAAAGTGGGTCAACAACCTCACCCAACGGCCCACCAGCAATTCTGTAGCCCTCAACCGCACCCATCAAGATCACTTGGCAGGCCCAAATGGCCAAGATGCTTTGTGCATGGACCAAACTTGGGTTTCCCAAGTAATCAAGCCCACCTTCGCTAAAGATTTGGGCTCCAGCCTTGAACCACACGGCCTCACCGAACTTTACACCGTTGCGGGCCAAGAGCTCTGGGAAGACGCACCCAAGAGCCCCAAGCATGGCCCATCTGCAGTGGATGACTTCAAGCTCACGGTTCTTGGCAAATGTTTCTGGATCAGCTGAAAGCCCAGCAGTGTCCCAACCGTAGTCACCTGGGAATTCACCAGTGAGGTATGATGGGGCCTCACCAGAGAATGGACCTAGGTACTTGACACGGTCAGGACCATACCATGGGCTTCCTGATGGTGCAACCTTCTTGGGTGCTGCGGTTTTCCTCATGGAAACCCGTCCGTTTCCAAAAAGCTCGGAACCGGATGGAGTTGCTTTCACCGCTTGTCCGGCGAAAGGAGATGAGAGAGCCATGGTGGAGGCAGCCATTGATACAAGTTTGTAAGAAGATGTTTGGATTGTTGAGGTTGTGAAGATGTGGGAATTTTGGTAGTTCATTTATAGGATGAAGTGGCTAAGCTTTTGTTATCTTGAAATATCTTTATCTCAATTGTGATTGGTCACACTAGATTTTTCATTTTTAGTCAAGTGTTTGATTAAAAAATATTTCAAAATCAAATTTCGTTATTCTAACGTCTTTTAGAATTTATTTAAATAATATGAAAAATCCAAAGTTTTAGAGGAGATGACAAGGAATAATAATATCTGACACAATTATTTTATTATCTACTACTATAATTAATTTGATCAAATATAAATATATAAATTTGAGTAATTTTTTTATTCATTCTATTAAGGATTTACACATGGCAGCTCTCTAGCCCACAAGTCTTTGATATTTCATCAACTTGATGGTAAATGTCATCTGTTTTGGACCACAATGTGTGTGTATGCCGTAGATGATTCTCATGCATTAACAACTTGTACTTTGCGCTTCATCTGTTTGCTGTTACACCTACCAGTCATGAGCATCTTGAGTATGTTTTATTCTTGTTGGTGTTGGACGGAGGTGTTGTTTTCACTAGTGAAGGAGGTGCATAATCAATACTCTTATCAATCAGATCAGATGTAGCCTCAATCTTAAAAGTTAATATTCTAGTTGGGCGGCTTAGTCTTAATCTTATCCAACGAGACTACATCTGATTGATAAGAGTATTGATGTTCCCTCTACGTTGTACCCGTCTTGTTTTGAAGAACAAGAATCGGTTGATTATGTTTTTGGGTTGTGTAATTTGACTATAAGGAAAAGGCAAGCGATCAGGAGGTGAATTCATATCTTGTTGCCTTCTTGTAAAGTTCTATGAGACATGTTGATATGGTTAGATTCGGTGCCATGTTTCGTTGCTAGAAACGATTGTCATGACTACTTGGCAGGTAATTTGGCATTTCCAGAACAAATCTATGTTAGTGTTATCAACGTAGATTTTAGTATATTCGATTGACTTGTTGATCGAGAGAATAATATTAGAAATTAAACGAGTTAAGAGTCACGGGAGTGCGAGCTCGATTTAATTCTAAATATTATTTAAATTATTAATATTGGGCTTCCAAATTAATACTGGGCCCTTTAATATTTTGTTTTGACTACAAAATCAAACGGCTCTCTCTAGATCAAACAGAGGACATAAAGTTAAAATTAAGGTTATAAGATCAATCGCAAAGAACATCAAAATTTAAACAAAAAAGCCTACTTTATCTATAAGATTCCTGTCTAATCCGATTAATCATTGTGAGAATCCCATAAATAGATTTATCTGATAGTGGTTCACGATTTAAAAATTAATTCAAGTGAGTTTTATGTTAGAAGATTGATTTAGAACCAGGTATGTTTTATTTCGTTTTTATGTTCTATTTCGATCCACATAATTCTACAATCTATCTTGTTAGATCTCAACTAATACAAGGGAGAGCCTTTCTTATTCAGTAATAAGTTATTTATATCTTTGGTTTAGTAGTAGGAATCATAAGTAAATATTGCTCGGGTTATTTGGTTACATAACCCTTTATTATTTAAGTAAATGTTTGATTATTGATGTCGGTTTGTCAAGCCTAATCAAAAACAATTTACAAGGTTCCAAACTCACCTAAGATAGCTAGGGTAAGTCGGGTCGATCCACAGGGAATATGTGGAAAGTTTTGTAGTTTAAATCTAAAAGTTGTAGCTTGATTACAAAAACTTAATAAAAATGACTAATCGAGGAAAGTAACGAACTTTATGATTAATTGAGTTGCAAACAATAATGTAAAAGGGTAATCTTCTCCGGATTCAGGTTTACTACTTAGATTTGCCTTGAGTGTTCATAAAAGTCATATAAGCTTAACGGGTCGATTTGGGTAAAAACAATAGATTGAATAAGACTGTTGTTAAAGAACTACTCGAATCATATCTTATGTTTGTGATACTCAATCCCATCCAACATTAACGTTTCCAGATGAAAAGAAATCTAAAACAATCAAAGTGGAACAAGTGAATTGAAAGCAACACACATATTTTAGAGTTTTCAACCAACAAATAATGTACTCGGCTTAAACTACCGTGTTCAAACATTAACTCAACCACAAATCATCAAGAACAAATCATAGTAGTAAACCTTACTACCCAAAGAAGATTACTAGGAGATTAGCTAGACATGGTAATGAAGAACACCAAATCAAAATCAAAATTAAACATCAAATCTAATGTTAAAGGATCAAACCGAATGATGAAAAACACTTGAAAAGCCTTGAAATCGCCTCTCGGGAGCCTCTTGAAGCCTTGGGGACGAAAGGGGGCGACTATGGAGGTGTAGAATGAGAGATCCCTTCAAAACCTAATTTTTTCGGCTTTTAAACGAGTTCAGCACTCGTGGCCACCGTAAGACGTCTCCCCACCGTAAGTTACGGTGGGCAGCTTCTGTTTTTCAGCATGTTTCGGCCGTAAGGCATCCAGCCCACCGTAAGTCATGGCCGACCAACTTTGTCCAAATCTTGTTTTCTTCATAACTTCTTCGTTCGGACTCCGTTTTCCTCCCCGTTTGCGGCCACATTCTCGTAATTGAATTCTCTTTCATCTCATCTATCATGATCTTTGATTATCATCCATGTGCATTCTTCAAAATTCCTCAAATGATTGCGTTTAACCTACAAAACATCAAATCCTCATAGTTAACTTGTTCAACACAATCTCTTAAACTTGACCATACTAAATGCATTAAATTTAACCACTTAATCATGATAAACCTCATTCCAAACCCCTAGCATCACATCCCCACACTTGTTTCTCGCTTGCCCCCAAGCGAGGTTGCTTTTAAGAATCAAGAATTCAAGTCAAACAAAAATTAGGTGAGAACATAGACACACACATACCAGACTCAATTAAGATTCATAGGCATACCCAATTCCCAAGTTAGCAACTATGACCCGTTAACAACCACAAACCTCTATCCCGCTGGACTGCCTAACTAAGATTCTCAAACTTTAGGTGGTTCCCTTGCACATCTCATACCCCTCACAATATAACTCTCCACTCGATGTAATTTCCGGCCCGACCAAAGATGTGCCGGTATTTATGAAGCACTCAAGCAATGATGAAAACTAGTGAGCATAGGCTTGTAAAACAATCAAATCTCCACTCACTAACACGAGATTGCACACCAATCATGAGGGCTTTTCAAAGGTTGTAATGTTAGGCTTAGGTTCGGGTAGGGATAATTTAGGGTATAAGCGACTAAAGTGATGAAAAACTTGAGTTAACTCCTTTATTCAACGACTTCAAACCCTTTAACTACTCTTTACTTCAAAGCACAATTTTTTTTCTTGTCTAATACTTCCGTCTTTCAACTTCACTATTTCGACAATTTTTTTTTTTTTTTTTTTTTTTTTTAGAATAAAACTTAACAAAACATGACAGGATTTATTATGCTTAACAATCCCTAATTACATCTTCAAAACATTATATCAAACTAAACTTAACACTACTACCACTAATTAACTCAAATTCCATCACATGGGTAAACAAGCGAATAGGTTGTACAAAAGGCTAGTTGGTTAAGAAGTTTAGGGAAACAAATGAATGGTAGAAGGCTCAAAATTGGCTACTACGGACAAACATTAAATAGATGGGTCCTATGGGGCTATCCTATGGTTAATCCTAATGCCTCAATCATTTTAGTGGGAATCCCGGTTTCAAGCTTCAATTTGCACGCGCTCCACAAGTTCTACCATTAGACTGCATCATTGCACACTCAAACAAGCAAATATATCTAATAATATCAAATAATAGGCTTCTCACATATGGAGACAGTGGGATCGGGCTACCGACATGACATGTGCAAGTTTACTACACCCAAGGTTTGCCACCCCTAGCTAGGCATTCCCTTTCCAACTTCCATTAACCGACCGGGTTGAAACCTTTAGGGAATTAACTATGACCGAGAACCTTAACCAATGATTAGTATTTTTAGAGAAAAACGTTAAAAATTTTCAAATTTTCAAATTTTTGTCCAAATTTCCATTTCTCCAAAATATGTGTCTACCTATGAATCCCCCATCCCCACACTTGGGATACATTGTCCCCAATGTATGGTGTTTTCTACGGAATTCAACATTTAAATCTCCTTTAGACTTTCCCATCTACGTTATCAAGGCTCTTTGACTCGACTCACAATGCAAGACAAACATGAACATAAACAAGCTACTTATTTCCTAAGACATAATATAAAGAGTTCAGACATCAAACACCACCCGCCCCCCATATTGTTCTATTGTCCTTGCCACCAACCCATATCACATAATTAAATGGTTTAACATAGAACAAGTGGACCTGATCGATCGGAACAATCACGATCAGCGATTGCCCCCGTAATACCGGTTCTGCCTCGGTCCAAAAAGATCCGTAAGCTCCTCAAACCATTGTCCAAATGAGAATGCACCTGCAGACGCTCCACCACCACTACTGCTACCCTCACCCCGTTGTTGTTGCTGCATTTCTATCATCTGTTGTTGAAATTGGATCGGGTCAATCCACTCCGAATGATGCCACTCGGGTCTTGGCAGCTGATCACCTCCTTCATATGGCGGGAGTGTGGAATAATCAACTCGCGACGGTGCGGAAATGAATGGTTGTCCATTATGATAAGCCTCATGATGTCCCAACTGTTGTTGGGATTCCCAGACATTATTAACTTGAACCTCCTGATGCACTAAATTAATCCTGTTCCACCGATTTTGATTTTCTATCACCGCCCTTGCATCATCATCCGCCTGCAACCTGACATGTTGTTGTAAATCCCAGCTATTTTGGTTGTAATTTGGCCAAGTGTCAAAACCATCAGGTCGACATTGTTGCACCCGCAACCACATCTCTTCTGGCATAGCATAAGGTGGTCTGTTATCGGCATCCAATGCAGTGTCATTCAAATCCTCATTCCTACCCATATCCTCTTCACTAACATTCTCCGGATCACTATCTTCTCCTGATTCGGCCGGTCTTGCATCCAACCTTTTCACTTTCCATACATCACCCACTCTATGTTTCCACTGAGCATACCTGTCATTTATGCTCCAAAACCATCCCATTCTCTCCATCAAGGTTAGGTTAAACGGGTCCATATCTTTAACAATATACTCATGTGGGAGCGAATATTCAGAATGAGTCATTACCTTGAACTGTTTCATCAACGCTTGAATTAACCGACAGTGAGGAACAATCTGTTTTCCTTTCGTTTCTCGTGCTAGCCAAATGTTCATCATTGCAAGGTAGCAAAATGAAATCTTGGTTCTTCCAGTCATTAATGAGTACAGAATGGGTATGTCACAGAATCGCACGGAATCTTTATCACCCCTGCGGGGCATCACATTTTGCATAAGAATAGATTGCAACAGCCTCGGTTCTTTCTTAAGATGAATTCTTTTGAAAGTGCTCCCCATTCCAGGCTTAAACAGTGTATCTCTCATGTCGTTCCAAAGTGGCTCTTTATCGGGCTTGTTCCAGATTACATCCTCAGATGGAAACTCATATTCTGTTAAAGGTAAAGAGTCGAATGATGCTATTCTTTTTAACGTGGCCATGGACATGGTCACCTTAATTCTCTTACATTCCCCTACTAATTTCATCGTTCTCTTGTTAGACGCCCCTTCCAATTTAAGAGAGCTCATCCATTCGTCAATGCATGGTGCAAACAATTTGTCTTCTTCTTCATCATAACACTTTAACACCGCTCCCCATCCTAACCTTTCAAACCGCTCATGAATTCCATGGTGAGCAAACAACTCTTCTGGCACTTCTCTTTCAACCAAATAAGCATCCCTTCTATCACGTATTTTTTTCATTTTCTCATACCATAAATATGCTTGGAATCTTGATGGCATTTTGCTTAACGGACCTCCTCTCCAAGTTGGAACATCCTCCATTACTTCGTCCTCCCGTCTTTGGGGCATTGCCTCCTCCTGAATTGGTGCCGGGATAATCGACATCTTTGCCCTCTTAGATGGGCCAGCTGGTTCCTTACCTTTTCTTCCCATCTGCACACACAAACAATAAACACATCAGAAGAAGCGCTTGGTCCAACCAACCCAGATGTTAACGAAACAAGTGTGAAATAACCACATCCCCACACTTGCTTCATTGCATGCCATTAGTGGTGGTCACTCTTAGGATGATCATTGAGTTGAGCACTTTTAATGAGTTACATAGCGAACTTCAAACCTTAGCACTAACATAATGCTTTACTATTTTCATTAGATTAGTTTCTCAACAACAATTGATCCACTTTACGCTTTATGCACCATTAAATTGGAACTTACAAGTTTAATGACCACCACTAAAGTAACATATGACAATTAACATCACAGGCCACATCAACCATCAACCTAATCCCATCATAACATTCATAGCTAACAAAGTTTGGGCTACATTTTTAAGGAGTACCATTGTCTCAAACATGGGATCTACTTATTGTAAATCTGTTCATACAAACAATTAGTTACTTTCATCATGCACAATTCAACCAAGATGCTAAAACTCATGTGAACAACTAAACCAAACAATCACACTTCATCCATTCGTACAATGTGGTGAGAAAATCATACCTTTGTGGTTTTAAGAAGTTAGTATGAACTTTAGCACCAAGAAAATCAACCCGGAAGTGAAAAATTCAAACTTTAAAATTTTAGGGTTCGTGACCCACGTGTAGATTTACCAAAAACGAGTTGGAATTTGAACAAACTAACCTTGGATTCTTGTTCCTCTCGAAAAGTTACTCAATTTAGAATCAAGAACCGCTTGATTTGGTTAAGAATCGGAGAAGTTATGAGTTGGGGGAGATTTGGTGTTCTTGAGAGGTTATGGTGATGAAGATGAACAAAGATGAAGAGAAGTGGGGTTAGATCTTATGTAGGTTATAAATTTGAGGAAAAAAAAAAAACAAGTTTGGAAAATGTTCAAACGACCCCTCCTAGTTTCCCTATTTGCAAATGTTTTTGTTTTTGTTTTTGTTTTTTTTTTATTTTTCTCTTGCGCGGCCGCCGTAAAACATCAAGCCCACCGTAACTTACGGTGGGCGCCTTCTGTTTTTTTCCAATGCTTTGCTGCTGTTCCACCGTAAAGCTTTTCCCCACCGTAACTTACGGTGGGGCCTCCCTGTTTATGCTGTGCTGCTGCTGCCGTAAACCTTCACCGTGAAGCCGCCGCCCACCGTAATTTACGGTGGGCTCTTTCTGCCCGATTTGGATATGAGTGGCCGTAAGGTACGGCCATGGTGTGCCTTACGGCGGCCGTCCTCATTATTATTACTATTTATTTTTTTTCTTTTTTTTTTTTTTAATTACCAAAACTTAAAATTTTAATTACTAAAATTTAAAATACGTATAAACAACTATCATTAACCATAAAATTTATCATTAAACTACTGAATGAATCCGCTTTGAACCGTCACCACCCCCAACATTTGAAACGAGTCGTCCTCGACTCACGGTTGTGGGAAAGGGAACGTACCTGATTGATTGATGATAACAGAGATACGATCGCTTAATGAGCAAAACAAAACAAAATGAAACGCATGAAACAATGGAAATGTAACGAAAACGAATAAAAATAACTAAAAACTCACAAACACGGGTTGCCTCCCGGAAGCGCTACGTTAAGAGTCTATAGCTCGACTGTCCTTCTACGTAACCTCAGATCGGATTTGAAATCCGGATGCTAACCGATAGAAGTTCTTCGGTTTGCTTAGCGGGTCCATTCAGATCATTTGGTCGCAAGTATGGTTTTAAGCGGTGACCATTCACCACTTGTCGTATGTGGTCATCGAAATCTTCGATCTCAATGTCTCCCGAGTTCCCTATCCGTATGATTTTGTATGGACCTATCCATTTGCTTTTTAACTTACCTGGGAACAACTTTAAGCGGGAATTGTATAACCACACCAAGCTCCCGACTTCAAAATTCTTCAGTCTTAGTTTCGCATCGTGCACGCGTTTCATTTTGTCTTTGTAAATCGTGGCATTCTCGTAAGCTTCTTCCCGTAGCTCTTCCAGCTCCGTCAAGCTTAACTTCCGCTGTTTGCCTGCAGTGTCGTAATCAAAGTTAGCCTCTTTAATGGCCCATAACGCACGATGAGCTAATTCTAAAGGCAAGTGGCAACCCTTTCCGTAAACCAACCGGTAAGGGGTGGTGCCAATCGGTGTTTTGTAAGCAGTACGATATGCCCACAAGGCTTCATTCAATTTGTTAGACCAATCCTTGCGGTCAGGTCGTACTGTCTTTTGTAAAATCTCCTTAATTTGTCGATTGGACACCTCCACCTGGCCACTTGTTTGTGGATGATAAGGTGTGGCAATCCTATGATCAACACCATATCTCTTAAGCAATTTACCAAAATTAAAATTTTTGAAATGTGATCCCCCATCACTTATGATCACACGGGGCACCCCAAATCGACAGAAAATGTTGGTTTGAACAAATTTGCACACAACACTATGGTCATTGGTCTTTGTGGCAATGGCTTCGACCCACTTTGACACATAATCAACCGCTAATAAGATGTATAAATTGCCAAATGAGTTTGGGAAGGGCCCCATGAAATCAATCCCCCAGACATCAAAGATGTCGATTACTAGGATTGGTTGCATGGGCATCTCATTTCGTTTAGTGATACTACCCATCTTTTGGCAATTTGTACATGTCTTTGCAAACTCAAAAGCATCCTTAAAAATAGTAGGCCAAAAGAGGCCACATTGTAACACTCGATGCCCTGTTTTCTGGCCACTAAAATGACCGCCACATGCAGATGCATGCGCCAAAGACAATACATCCGGTATCTCTGAATCCGGAACACATCGTCTGATCAGTTGGTCAGCCCCTATCTTGAACAAATCTGGATCTTCCCAAAAGTATTGTTTGGCACGTGACACAAAATGTTTCTTCTTCGACTTTGACCAATGTTCGGGAATTGCACCTGCAACACAATAATTTACAAAGTCAGCATACCATGGATCATTAGATGTAGAAACAGATAATAATTGCTCATCAGGGAATGTTTCATTGATTTCTAGCTCATGCTCATCCAAGTTATGGATGATTCTCGACAGATGGTCAGCCACGACATTTTCCTTTCCCTTCTTATCTCTTATCTCTAAGTTAAACTCTTGCAATAACAGTATCCACCTAATCAATCGAGGCTTGGCATCCTTTTTATCCATCAAATACCTGACAGCAGAATGATCAGAATAGACAATAATCTTACTACCCCAAATATACGACCGAAACTTATCTAAGGCATAGACAACCGCAAGTAACTCTTTTTCTGTGGTAGTGTAATTCAATTGAGCATCAGAAAGCGTTTTACTTGCATAGTAAATAGCGACCGGCTTCTTATCTACTCTTTGACCCAGCACAGCCCCAACTGCGAAATCACTGGCGTCACACATGATTTCAAAAGGAAGTGACCAATCCGGTGATTGCAAAATTGGGGCTTCCACCAACTTTTCTTTTAAAATGTTAAATGCTTGTAAACACTCATCATCAAAGTTAAACGGGACATCTTTTAGAAGCAAGTTACACAAGGGTTTTGTTATCATACTGAAGTTTTTAATAAAACGCCTGTAAAAGCCTGCATGTCCTAAAAATGATCTAATGCCTTTAATATTTGTTGGTGGTGGCAAAGTAGATATAACTTGTACTTTTGCCTTATCAACCTCTATCCCCCTGCTTGAGATAACGTGTCCTAACACGATACCTTCTTGAACCATAAAGTGGCTCTTTTCCCAACTAAGGACCAAGTTCGAGTCAACACATCTTTTTAACACTTTTTGTAATTGATTTAAACATGATTCAAAAGATGTTGAAAATATTGAAAAGTCATCCATGAAGATCTCCATAGAATCCCCCACCATATCTGAAAAGATACTCATCATACACCTTTGAAAGGTGGCGGGGGCATTGCACAAGCCAAACGGCATTCGCCTAAATGCGAAAGTACCATACGGACAAGTGAAAGTGGTCTTATGTTGATCATCTGGATGGATTGCAATTTGGTTATACCCTGAATATCCATCTAGAAAACAATAATATTTCTGACCCGCTAATTTTTCCACAATTTGGTCAATGAAAGGTAACGGGAAATGGTCCTTAGAGGTTGCAGCATTTAACTTTCTGTAATCGATGCAAATCCGCCACCCGGTTACCGGCCGGGTGGCTACCTCCGTACCATCCGCGCCTTGAATAATCTGGATGCCAGCTTTCTTTGGTACTGTTTGCGTTGGGCTGACCCATTCACTGTCAGAGATAGGAAAGATAATACCTGCATCCAACCATTTCAGCACCTCTTTCTTCACTACCTCCCTCATGTTTGGGTTTAATCGTCTCTGAGCATCTCGAGATGGTTTTGCTCCTTCTTCGGTGATGATTTTATGCATGACAATAGATGGGCTGATTCCTCTTAAGTCTGCGATTGTCCATCCTATCGCAGCCCGATGCTTCACTAATACCTCCATCAAAGCCTTCTCATGTTCTTCTGATAAGTTGGAGGCAATAATCACCGGAAGGGTGTTGTTGTCTCCAACAAACGCATACTTCAAGTGCTTAGGAAGCTCTTTCAATTCCAACTTAGGAGGCGTCGTTAATGATGGTTGTAGCTTGGTGTCGATATGCTCGGGTAAGCTTTCCACTTGATGGGTCCAAGTAGGTCTACCTTCCTTCACTGCCATCACTTCCATCTCTTGCTCAACCTTCTCCAATTCATTGGTTAGTTCCACCTGATCCCTGTCACAATAAACACACGCCTCTGTGATGTTGTCCTCATTAACATGAAGACCACACCTGTCCATAGTGTCTACCAAGAAGCATTGACTATGGACCAGAGGGTTAAATGTATGGGAAAAAGAGTTTATTAATTTCCTTTGATCTCCAAAAGTCATATCAACTACCCCGGTTCTACAATTGATTAGTGAGTTGGAAGTGGCCAAAAATGGACGACCTAGTATAACTGTTTGTTGGTCATTTGACTCTCCCGACACATAATCAAGAACTAAGAAATCAACCGGGTAGTAAAAGTCTTCCACCCTGACAATAACATCAAAGATCATTCCCCTAGGCAGTCTGGGTGTCCTGTCAGCTAACACCACAGTGGTGTGGGCTTTATGTAACGGACCAAAATCATATTGGTCATATAAACTGCCCGGGAGAATGCTCACACTAGCTCCCAGATCTAACAAAGCCCGTGATATGTGAAAATCACCCACCTGAATGGATATCACCGGCTCTCCCGGATCTGGAAGCTTGGGTGGAACCGGTTGTCCTGCTAGTATGGCACTCACATTATTAGACACTTCAATTTTCTTGGGTATTTTTGTATTTCTCTTTTGAGTACACAAGTCTTTCAAAAATTTCGCATATGCTGGCACTTGTTTAATTACCTCAAGCAATGGGATATTAACTTTTACTTGTTGAAAAACTTCCCACATCTCATCCTGTTGTGGTCCCTTTTTTCCTGATAAAACCTTTTTACCCGGATCGATTAATGCCCTAGGAAACGGGATGGTATTAGCCTCCACACCCTTTTCCTGAACACTAATTGATTCCTCCCCCATCACCCGATCAATTTTATTTGAAAAAGTTACTTTCTTGGGTGATTTAGGTGTGACAGGTTCAATCTCACAATCACTATCCTCATCCTCATTGACATCCTCCACCACTCCTTCAATGAATTGTGCTGGAGGTTCAACTTTATTATCATAAACCTTACCTGAGCGAAGAATGCTTACCTGGCTAACTGAAGGATGTCTGCTACTTGATGGTCCTGCATTAGAGGAGCTATGAGTTGGGTTTCTTTGAGTATCACTAGGAAGTTTCCCTGGAGCTTTCTTCAGAATTGCAACTTCCTCAGCCAACTGCCCCACTTGTTTGGATAAAGCTTCAACACTCTTGTCTCTAACTTCGTTGGATTTCTTCATCTCCTTCATGAACTCCAACAATTCCCTGTTTGTTGGCTCTGTATTTCCTCCTGATCCACTCTGATCCTGGTTATGCTGATAAGTCCTTTGACCACCCCTGTTGTAACTTCCTTGATTGTATTGATTACCCTGACCCATTGACCTGTTCTGATATTGCTGATGTGAAGGACCTTGAAAATTTGGATTCAACTGGTTGTCTGGGTTACCATACCTCAAATTAGGGTGATTCTTCAAACCAGGATGGTAAGTATTATTATTGGTGTTGTTACTGTATGGTCGCCTATCACCCTGTACATAATTCACCTCTTCCAACCCCTCATCAAACTCTGGACAATCTCTGGCAGTGTGTCCAGCTTCACCACATCCCTGACATATAGTAAAAGAACTTGTAGCCTTTACCGTAGCCTTACCTGATGACTGACCCAACCTGGAAGTCCTTCTATCCGAATCATCAACCACATTCCTTGATTTCCTCCGAGACTGAGCTTGCCTTTTTGAATGTATACTCATCCGTTCCAATAACTCCCAATCATCATCCTCAGTATTAGTCATGAAGGTTCCTGCACTCGTTGAATTCACATCTCTTACATCTTCAGCAGATAATCCATCATAAAATGAAGAAATCAACTCCCATTGAGGAATGTCGTGATGTGGACAAGTTCTCAACAACTCCTTGAATCTGGTCCAAGCTTCATGGAATGGCTCATCTTGTTTCTGACTGAACGTACGAATGGCAGTTCTAGCTTCACTTGTCTTCTGTGGTGTATAGTATTCCTCTAAGAAGGCCTGCTGCATTTGCTCCCATGTGTAAATGCTGGCAGCAGGTAGGGAATGAAACCACTTCTTCGCATTTCCTTTCAATGTGAACTAAATAGCACTAGCATCACTTCTTCAGGTGTAAAACCTTGTGCCCCAATAGTCTCACAAATGGCACTAAACTCGTTCAGATGCAAATATGGTTCTTCCTTGGACAGTCCATGAAACTCAGGAAGAATGGCCAAACTATTAGACCTAATCTCAAATGACTTCCCTCTAAATTGTGGCCTGACTATGGGTGATGAAGCTCCAGCAATGGTAGGGCGAAAATGGCTATCAACCCCTTGTACAATGGCTTGGCGGGGTTGAAGCCCGGGGTTTCGATTTGCCCGAGGAAATCCTTGTCTTCTACCTTGAATTTGGCCCTGATTTTGCCTATATTGCCTCGGTTGTTCATTCTGTCTGTATCGGCCTTGGTTGTTATTAGGTTCATAGTATTGCACATCCTCCTCAACATACTCATCTTCATTCCCATCACTTCGTCCATCTATGTCATCATCCCAAGTATGGATGCTCAATCTGTCAAATCTATCCTCTTCGGCCTCGATCCTATTAATCCCCCTTTGATGTCTCATATTCTGCCTTGGAGGTCCATGTTGGTAGGGGTTTTGCCTTGGTTGAGGATAAGGATTTTGTCTTTGAGGTGGTAGGTTGTGGGCAATTGGGTTTTGTGCTTGTGGCTGCAAATTTGGGTAGGGTAATGGGTCATTTGGTTGGTTTGGTGGAGGTTGATCAATTGGTGGATTTGGCGGTTGGTCATTGGGTGGATTTTGGTTAAGTGGTGGTGGTGGTGGGTTATGTTCCATCTTGCACTCTTTGACTGCTCTTGATGATTGAGTTTTTGCACGGGATTGTGCTCGATTTCTTCGAGCGGTCTTTTCAACTTCAGGATCAAAAATTAACGGGGACTTGTTCCTTGCGTACCGGGTATGCATGCACGGAGCTGTCACCTGCACACACAAGCACACCTAGCGTAACAAAGAAGAGAAAGTAAATAAAACAAGCTAAACAAGTAAAGACTTAAACTTGACACTTTGCGCACTAATTCCCCGGCAACGGCGCCATTTTGATGTCGGTTTGTCAAGCCTAATCAAAAACAATTTACAAGGTTCCAAACTCACCTAAGATAGCTAGGGTAAGTCGGGTCGATCCACAGGGAATATGTGGAAAGTTTTGTAGTTTAAATCTAAAAGTTGTAGCTTGATTACAAAAACTTAATAAAAATGACTAATCGAGGAAAGTAACGAACTTTATGATTAATTGAGTTGCAAACAATAATGTAAAGGGTAATCTTCTCCGGATTCAGGTTTACTACTTAGATTTGCCTTGAGTGTTCATAAAAGTCATATAAGCTTAACGGGTCGATTTGGGTAAAAACAATAGATTGAATAAGACTGTTGTTAAAGAACTACTCGAATCATATCTTATGTTTGTGATACTCAATCCCATCCAACATTAACGTTTCCAGATGAAAAGAAATCTAAAACAATCAAAGTGGAACAAGTGAATTGAAAGCAACACACATATTTTAGAGTTTTCAACCAACAAATAATGTACTCGGCTTAAACTACCGTGTTCAAACATTAACTCAACCACAAATCATCAAGAACAAATCATAGTAGTAAACCTTACTACCCAAAGAAGATTACTAGGAGATTAGCTAGACATGGTAATGAAGAACACCAAATCAAAATCAAAATTAAACATCAAATCTAATGTTAAAGGATCAAACCGAATGATGAAAAACACTTGAAAAGCCTTGAAATCGTCTCTCGGGAGCCTCTTGAAGCCTTGGGGACGAAAGGGGGCGACTATGGAGGTGTAGAATGAGAGATCCCTTCAAAACCTAATTTTTTCGGCTTTTAAACGAGTTCAGCACTCGTGGCCACCGTAAGACGTCTCCCCACTGTAAGTTACGGTGGGCAGCTTCTGTTTTTCAGCATGTTTCGGCCGTAAGGCATCCAGCCCACCGTAAGTCATGGCCGACCAACTTTGTCCAAATCTTGTTTTCTTCATAACTTCTTCGTTCGGACTCCGTTTTCCTCCCCGTTTGCGGCCACATTCTCGTAATTGAATTCTCTTTCATCTCATCTATCATGATCTTTGATTATCATCCATGTGTATTCTTCAAAATTCCTCAAATGATTGCGTTTAACCTACAAAACATCAAATCCTCATAGTTAACTTGTTCAACACAATCTCTTAAACTTGACCATACTAAATGCATTAAATTTAACCACTTAATCATGATAAACCTCATTCCAAACCCCTAGCATCAATTATTCATGCTAGTTCCTTGCTAGCTAATGTTTATGTACATATAAAACCATTAAACAAAAACGTTATCTACACGTGCAGTTTATGCTTATATAAAATACCACACGCACGACTGCAACATGAAAGTATTATACATAAACGAAATTTCTTCAAGAACTTTGGGTGGAGGAATAAAAAGTATTTCATCTAATTTCTTATATTTTAAAACTTTCAAAGATTGACAAATTAAATGATTTATTATGTTCTCCTTGTTATCAGGATCAATAATGTTCTACATCGATTTATCTCCTATATTGAGAGAGGATCTAAAACAATACGAAAATCTTAATAATTGTGAGGAGTGCAGACCATTAATCCATTTTATAGAAATAGTTACACATGTCATTAGCATGTATCAATTTAAATAAGTTTTTATTCATCTTGTAACTAAATTGAATTGACAATTGTTACCATTGTTAGAAATTTTAATTCAAATATTTTGCGTAAAAGTTGTATACTTGTTATTTCTGGATAGAATATCTTCAAAGAAACAAAAAGAAATCCACATGTCTTCTCCTGATTGGTTCTTGACAATTACGTTCTTAATTAACGATCGAAGATATCACCAACCAATCAAATTCAAGAAAGAAATCTTGAAGATAAGAACCAAGAAAATGCCACCTTTATTTGGTTATTTATACCACTTTGAAGAACTCATAAAACTCAAGCAGTCAACCTTCTTGAAATACAAGTTTTCTCATTAATCTCACCCTTTATTCAATGGCTACTTCATCAATGGCTCTCTCATCTCCTTTCGTCGGACAAGCGGTGAAAGCAGCTCCATCCGGTTCCGAGCTTTTCGGAAACGGACGTGTTTCCATGAGGAAAACCGCAGCACCCAAGAAGGTTGCACCATTAGGAAGCCCATGGTACGGTCCTGACCGTGTCAAGTACCTAGGTCCATTCTCTGGTGAGGCCCCATCATACCTCACTGGTGAATTCCCAGGTGACTACGGTTGGGACACTGCTGGGCTTTCAGCTGATCCAGAAACATTTGCCAAGAACCGTGAGCTTGAAGTCATCCACTGCAGATGGGCCATGCTTGGGGCTCTTGGGTGCGTATTCCCAGAGCTCTTGGCCCGCAACGGTGTGAAGTTCGGTGAGGCCGTGTGGTTCAAGGCTGGAGCCCAAATCTTTAGTGAAGGTGGGCTTGATTACTTGGGAAACCCAAGTTTGGTCCATGCACAAAGCATCTTGGCCATTTGGGCCTGCCAAGTGATCTTGATGGGTGCGGTTGAGGGCTACAGAATTGCTGGTGGGCCGTTGGGTGAGGTTGTTGACCCACTTTACCCTGGTGGTAGCTTCGACCCATTGGGTCTTGCTGATGATCCAGAGGCTTTCGCTGAGTTGAAGGTGAAGGAGATCAAGAATGGAAGACTAGCCATGTTCTCTATGTTCGGGTTCTTCGTTCAAGCCATCGTGACCGGAAAGGGACCATTGGAGAACCTGGCTGACCACCTCGCGGACCCTGTTGCCAACAATGCTTGGTCTTATGCTACAAACTTTGTCCCCGGAAAGTGAGTCATTAGACATATCTAGAGTATGTTATGTCGAAAAATGTTTATCAACGGTTTGATAACAAGTCTAAGTTCCCTGTAAATTTATGTTTGATATCCATGTTATTGTTCATTTCTAATGAAATGATCATTTTTCAATGAATTATTATACTTCTGTTTTATATCATAAATGATTTAAATAATTATCATGCTTCTTTAAGATTTTATTGGTTTGAGGTTCCATATTGAAATACAAACTTTACTATGGATGTCCATGATTGTTTCAATTACAAAGCTAACGATTGAATATGTTTCTTTCATGTTTACAATAACTTTAACATACTCTAATTAACTATTTATACATACATTTTAAAGCATTTAAACTCTCAAACTATTATATAAAGATTATACATTTTACCACAAGAATGTTCCATTAGGAATGTCAAATCAAAAATAGATGCCACATGTTCTTGTGTAGTATATAAATGCTTGTTCAAACTCCCATCAACTAGTTCAAAAACTGAACGTTTTGATACTTGAAGAACCATATATACTTCGCAAAATTACGTCAACACCAAGCATTGCTTCTTTGGGTTTCTTCCTAGTGTATGCATTAAAGAGTAAAACAAGACATTTTCGACTGAGATATTACGACCACGTATTTAGCTACCAAAGCTAAATGGTCATAAAATTAGGAACCATAACTAATTCAATCATAAGAGGGTTGGTAGCAAAATGGTCGTAACATTTGAAAAATAATGAAAATGAAACTATAGATACCACTAGTAAAAATGTGAAAACATAAATTAAATTAATAAATATATGTATAAGATTTAATAAAATTCTTTGTCCATCCATTCCAAACCAACCCCTATAAATAATTACAAGATATCTCTTATTTTTTGAGAGAATACAAATTGGCCATGAATTATGTCAATTACAAAACTAAAAGATATTTCCTAAATATACATATTCTATTACACCCCCCGCAGTCGAAGCGGGAGGACACCATAAGCTGAGGCTGGACCAAAAGTCTTCAAAGAGAACCCGTGGTAGACCTTTTGTAAAAATTTCAGCAATTTGATAACGAGAGGGGACATGAATGATTTGATTGTTGCCTCTTTGTATTTGTTCACGAACGAAATGAATATTGATTTTGATGTGTTTGGTGCGTTGATGCTGAACAAGATTCCCTGAGAGATAGATGGCACTCACGTTGTCAAAATATACGACAGTGGCTCGAGGTAGAGGGTGATGAAGTTCCAATAGAAGATTATGCAGCCAACATACTTCGGCCACTACGTTAGCGCCCCCGCGGTACTCGGCTTTGGCGCTTGAGCGAGAGATTGTTGGTTGGTTTTTTTAGGACCATGAGATGAGATTGTCGCCATAGTATACACAGTAGCCGAAGGTGGACCTACGAGTGTCTGGACATCCTACCCAATCCGCATCAGTGTAGGATACCAGAGAAGGTGAAGGGGTTGGGAGGATGTTGAGACCCATGTCAGAGGTGTCTTTGATGTATCTAACTATTCGTTTCAAGGCATTCCAATGATCGATACGAGGATCATGCATATGGATACACACTTGCTGAACCACGTAACTGATGTCGGGGTCTTGTGAAAGTCAAGTATTGAAGCGCCCCGGCAATACTCCGATATAAAGTTGGATTATCAAATTTAGTACCCCAAGAGGCACTTAATTTGGCATGTGTGTCTACGGGTGTGGTAACGGGGTTGGCAGACTCAAGTCCTGCATGTTGAATAATGTCATTGACATATGCTTTTTATGATAAGAACAAAGTGTCTTTGTGACGTGAGACAGAGATCCCCAAGAAAAAGTTGAGAGGTCTAAGATCTTTCATGGCAAATTCACTTGCAATGCGAGACATGAGATGTTGTCAAAGAGAATCAGATGAAGTTGTAAGAACAATATCGTCAACATATAATAACAAGTATGTTGTGTCGATCCCTCGATGCAGAATGAATAAAAAATTATCACGACGACTTTGCTTGAACCCCAAAGTTAAGACATAATCCGTGAACCTTCGGTACCAAGCTTGTGGGGCTTCTTTAAGTCCATAGAGAGATTTTTAAGTTGATAGATGTGATCCGGATAGTCCCGATGTCGAAATCCCATAGGTTGGTACATGTAAACTGTTTCATAGAGGTGGCCATGAAGAAATGCATTGGTGACGTCTAATTGATGGACCGGTCATGACTTAGATATTGCAATGGATAAAACTGTGTGTGTAGTGGTGGGTTTGACCACCAGACTAAATGTTTCTCCACATTCAACGCCTACTTGTTGAGACCTGCCATCACAAACCAATCGCGCCTTATAGCGTTCAAGAAATCCATTAGAATTAAATTTATGTTTTGAAAATCCATATGCTACGTATGATATTCATGTGAGGTTCCCGTGGAACTAGTTCCCAAGTCTCATTTTTAATAAGGGCATTAAACTCGTTGGTCATTGCAGCATACCATTCAGGAATGGATAGGCAATAATTAGTTTTTTTAGGAATAGGAATGATGATGAAGTGTGAAGATTAAAAAGGTGTTTGGTTTGGTAGTGTCATTTATTGCACGGGTGACCACAGTGAGAATAGGAGGTTGGGGCGGTGATTGTGCCATTAGATTGGATGGAGAGGTAGGAGGTGAGGTAATGGTTTGGGCCGAGGGAGAGAGTAGGGAGGAGACGTGTGCCGAGGATGTAGGAGTGATGGGCCAAGGAGGATGTATGGGAGTGAGTTTGGGCCGAAGGTGAAAGATGGATTGTAGAGGATTGGTGAACATGAGAGTGAGTAGGAGTTGTGGGAGGTTGGGAAGGGAGGTGAGATAATGTAGATGGATGTGGGTTATTGTTTGGGGTGTGAGAGTGGGTTGTTTGTAGTTGAGACCAAATAGGAGGGTGGGTTGGAGCAGTGAGGAAGTCATAGGAGGGGTTGGAATGTTGGTTTGAGCAAATGGAAAAATCATCTCATCAAATATAACATGTCTTGAGACAATGATTTTATGGGAGTGGAGGTCAAGGCATTTGTAACCGTGATGGTGTAAAGGATAGTCGATTTTACACACGGTTGAGAACGGTTTTCTAGTTTATAGATAGTGGTGGATGGAAGCTTTGGGTAACAAAGACAACCGAAAACGCGTAAATGGTTATATGAAGGGATTCAATTGTAGAGTAATTGGGTAGGTGTGTGATAATAATGGATTTTGCTAGGGAGAATGTTTAGAATGTAAGTGGCCATTTCTAGAGCATGATGTCAAAGATTGTTAGGTAGTTGAACATGGGCAAGAAGAGTTCGGATGATGTTATTTATAGAATGAATTTTTCGTTCCGCTTTGCGATTTTGAGAAGACGTGTGAGGGCATGAGAATCGGAACGACATATCGTTTTGATGACAAAATGCTTGAAAGGAGGAGTTTGCATATTCTTTTCCATTGTCACATTAAAAAGTTTTTATTTCCTTTCAAATTGAGTTTGGATGTAGTTGTTAAACATGCAAAATGTCTTGAACACGGTTGATTTGTTACTTAATGGAAATGTCCAGAGAAAGTTGGTTTTGTCATCCAAGAAAAGAATGCAGTAATGATGTCGGCCGGTGCTTAAAACGGGTAATGTCCAAAGATCACTGTGGATGATGTCAAAGGGTAATGAGGTATAAGTGTGAGAATCAAAAAATGGTAATCTAGTACTTTTCCCAAATACACAAAATTGACAAACGTTTTTATTAATTTTCCCATAGTTAATAAAACAAGAATTTTAAGAGGATGAAGTAAAGAAGGCCTTGGGGTGTTCGAGTCTTTGGTGCCAAAGTTGATGAGAGATGGCTACAAAGGTTGAGGGAGATGTAAGATGAGTGTTGGTAGATGCAAGGAGAGGATAGAGATCGCCATTGTCACGGGGATCCATGTCTTGAAATCCTTCACAGTAAAACCAAATGGGTCAAAATCAGTAAAAATCCAATTGTCAAGACGGACAGAAAGTATTTTTTGATAAGTTTGGGGCAAAAAGAATGCCGTTTAATTTAATAGGTGGAAACGGTGGTTGTAGTTTTTGATTACCTTGTACATTTACCGATATGGTCATGCGATTTCCAACTATAATATTGCGTAAAATGTCATATTAAAATAAAGATTGAAATTACCCACGTTGTTCGTCATGTGGGTGGTTACACCAATATCCATATACCAATCTGTTGGCAACTGGCATTAGTTAGTGTGAAACGCCTTATGTGGCCTTGGTCCGCGAATGCTTGGGCCACCAGATCCATGTGGGCTTGTTTGATTATTGGCCAAGTATAGGTAGGATATGGGCAAGGTGGGGAGACATTCCATTGAGGCCACTGCTATGAATTTGGGCCAACCCAAAATTGACTTGAAGCAAATGTTGATTGGTCTGCAAATGTCTTGAGAGCTTGGCAGTAGTAGAAGCATTGGGAAAGTCATCAAGCCGGGCATTGATGAACTTTTGTCTCAATTGAACGACACGAGTGGTTTTGTTATCATGGATAGATTGGACAATCTAGTCCAAGCCTGATGAGCGGTGTCATTTGGTTTGATGATTGTTTGGAGAAGATCACGGGAGATGGTGGCATAGATCCAGGAAAGAACAATAGCATCATATCGATTCTGTCCCATAAGTCATTGGTTGTGGCCTTGTCGGCAGGTAGGAAGGGGTGGTTCGAGCGGAGAGATGATCCGAGACCATAAATGTGAGGAGATGGTTTCGGAACAGTTCCGGCCAGGTGGAGAATTGACCGGATTCCATTTCAAGAGTTATGGGGATAAAGATTTTAATGTTGGTAACAGTGATGGCAAGATGGGTTTTGGCATCCATGAATGAATGGAGAAGAAGACGAAAAAGGAAGAAAGAAGGTAAGGGCCAAGAACCTAGTAGGTGGTTCTATGATCCTAGCTTGTCCATTCATTCCAAACCAACCACTATAAATAATTACAACATATCTCTTATTTTTGGAGAGAATACAAATTTGGCAATGAATTATGCCAATTACAAAACTGAATCATATTTACTAGATATACATATTCTATTAATATGATCGTAATATTGTAAAATTAATATAATTTAAAATTAAAATTATTATGCGATGCATCCGGCCAATTACTTGTAGTCTCTAGCTATACGAGATTCAGATGATTGTTATGTGAGTACAACCACTCCTCAAGGCTCCCATTTTGATTTTTACAATCCATGACTAAGCATCTAAAATCAATGTTAGTATTCATTGAGAACGATGAGCCAATAACAGAAAAACTCACATCACTAATAGAATGATGGGGCAAGCCACATTGAGATCGACAAGTCAATAAGGGATGTTGATTGTAATTCCTAGGCAATCTCACATCGACTATGAATAGAAAAGATTTTGGGTTTATAATAAATGTCATGTCTCTAATATCACCAACGCCTTTAGGCGCATGTGCTGTAAATGAGAGTAGAACTCCATAATTAAACATGTTTGGGTGGCGGCAATACAAGGATGGGTGAACCTCTTTGAAAGATTTCACCTAGGCAACCAAAAGCAAATCCGTAAACTTCAGGTGGAAAAAACGAACAATATCGGTGGTATAAGGGGTCAGGTCTTAATGTTGTTATCAACATAAGCAATCTTTCATTAACTAATGTCGTAATTCGATAAAAGTAATAGAAGTTCCTACTCTAGCTTTCCGGTCTAGATTTCATTGCTTTTAGTAGGAACTAATTGCCTAAGGAACATCTGTCAATACGTTTAGGATAAGGTTTTTATAAGATTTTCATCTAGGTTATTAAGTTGTTTGTTGATATAGGGTTCATTTGCGATGAAATTTCGATTGTAAACCATCAGTAATTATGTCTATACCACAAATATCTACCATAAGAAGGGTGTTGAATATTTGCATGGTGAGGATTAGGCTGATATCTTCTTTGATATTACGTTATGAGATGGCCAATGTATCCCTTATGATAGGGTGGCATGGATTAACATAGGTAGTGTCTCCCTCCACCTTTGGAAGGATGTCAATTGAAAGCATTCCACTGTATTCACTTTATCGCTATTCAAGAGAGTCAAATGTCTGACTCGCGTAATATTCATTTTCGTTCTTTTGGGAGAGTCGATATTTGAGCATGAGCATATGGATAAACTTAGCAAAATCAATAAAATTTTAATATGTAGAAATACCCTCGGTGATGCCCTAATACGTCCCTATTTTCTCTCCTTAGGAATTGTCTAACCACTGCCCTTGATTCTTAGAATGGTGGTTGATGACTTTGGTCCTACTCCTTTTATAGTTTTTAATTTGTAACACCCCAACTCAGAGAGGCTGACGTGTCACTATTACAGATATCAAATCAAAAACCAAATCCATGATATTACAGAGACAGTCAAAAGAAATAAATTCAAACAACCAAACAATCCGAAAGAACCTAATTAAGTTGTTCATTACATCAGTTAATATAAGCTTGATCTTCAACCACTTTTCACTGATTTCCCGGATTACCCTGATTACCTACAATCAAATAAGAAAAACACCACGAAGAAAATACGGCTGAGCCAAAAGTTGCTCAGTGACGGAAATAACAATAGTAATGATAAAAGCATAAAATACTTATATCTGAATACTGAACGGATCATATGATACTGAAACGGAAATCTGAATCTAACATATAATACTGATACTGAACTGAACATGTAATACTGAACTGAACTGATCCACACGACGCGTATATACAAACAAAATAAGTCGTGTAATATAAGAAGTACCCAGAGCCAAAACTGAACTGATAAGTACATAGCTAGCTAGACTATGCACCAATGAGATGGTGTGTGGGGCGTACACACATGATTCCATACCCCGGAACTGAACTGAACTGAACTGAACTAGGATCGATCCATCCGCCTCCCAGATATTATGGCCAAAGTACTACCTGAGTACTAACGTGTTAACGGAGACGCCGTGAACTATTTATTACACACCGTCACGAAAAGTGTCACATCATTGACGCCACAATGACATGTCGGAGAGCTCGGGTAACAGAGTATCAATCAAATGGTAGTACAACTACCAACATATACGTATCAATGGAACATTTATAGGAACATGCAATAATGAGCACAAACTTATAAAATATATTGCATGCTGTAAGCCTTCAACAAGTAAAATTAACAAGTCGAACGGGTCATATTAGCGGAAACATGGCATCAAAATCTGTACTACAAAGTAACAGAACAGAATTTATACTATGATAAAGGTAACCAAGAATCCGTACCTTATACACGAGTGACAATAATCAGAACAAGGTCTAGGCTCGGTTAACGCCGCGAGAACCTACGATAACGTAACGCAAATTATAGTTTGGATTTTCCAGTTTTAAATTGGAAAAATTCCAGTTCTGCCCCTGTCTTTTCGCACTCGTTAAAAATACTAAACAACGTTTAAAAATTCTGAAAATCTCCAGTTTACTAGTTTAGTGATTTCTAAACAACTTTCATTTAGAAAAGTTTCTGATTTGGATTACCGAAATATGAGAAAACATGGATCTTTACAGCTGCGCAGAACTGCTAACTGTTACGAAAACGACTGTTTAGAGGTCTAAACGAATGAGTTTTTCGATGTTTTATATATCAACATATTCGTCTTTCGACGAACTTCGTCATGGACACAAGGTTAACTGATTTGAATCTGTTATGAAGGAGTTATGGCCTGTAAGTTGCTGTAAAATACGAGCCTAAGTCAAGGGTATTTTGGTAAACCGTAACATTATTTCTAGTTAAAATACGTCCGTTACAGGTCTGAAAATATTTTTATAATTAAGTATAAATCATGATTGACTTCTGGAAAATTTGGCTAATCATATAAAAATCAGTTTGTCATTTATAAAATCACATACCAAATACTCATGAAAACTAGTTAAACGTGTGACTTATTTAAAATGCTCGGTTAAGGTCTAAATGTTAATTGGTCAAAAATACTTATATTTCCAGTAGCTAAAATAATATCAAAATAAGTTCATATTAAGTTTACTAAGTTAAGCAAGGAAAGTATATTTAAAAATATAAACCGAACATAAACGAATATCTATGCGAACGACATCATATGATCAAGGGCAGTGAACTAAAACACTAATTGGATATCTAAGATTCAAGGTAACGTAATAACTAATAATATTCTAGTGATTTCCACCATTTAAAGTTTATTTTTATAAAAATAAACTAATTATAACATTTTTTTAATATTATATATAAAATTGTTAAGGTGTTTTAATGAAATAATTTATAGAAAATAATTGGATAACTTTTAAAATAAACAAGGTTTATAAAACTGATTTTTATAATTTTTAGAAATTTTATTTAATTTTTTAAAGCCCAAAAAGGCTTAAAAAATGGTTGTGGGTGCCCGGGTTCGAACCCGGGACCTCAAGTTTGGAATATGCATGTGTAACCAGCAAACCAGGCTTGCAACCGCAAGGACTATTGATTTTTAATTGTTAAAAACGAATCAACAGAAACCCCAATTTTCCACACAAACCCTAGTTTCATACCCGATCCAATTGAAGATTGATTCGCAGTTGTTTATAGATATGATCATAGGGCTTTCAATCCCAGACCAAAATCGAGCATGTATGTATGTTCAATTACCTGATTTCGTTTCAAATTGAAGGTGAACACCCGAAGAACAAGTCGCGGTCAAGTGGTGATCGATTGATGCTTCAAACCTTGATGAAATCAAATTAAATCGATAGGAAGCTTCGCATGTCGATCTAGATTAAAAGCCCTTTATCAATTTTAGTTAAATCGATCGGAGATGGGTTCACGATCAAGTTGCAGGTCGCGGTCGAGAGAGTGGATCGGAGGTGTTGTTTGTGTTTTTTTTGATGAAATTGAATTCATAGGAAGGTTGTAAACGATTAAATGACTGTTAGTGTAAAGTTAATTGCATTATTATGTCCGTTTAGTGCGATTTGCACATGGTTAAAGTGGCCGAAAGTTTTTGGTGGTTTTAGATCGATTACCATCCAATTTTTCAATTTAATCGAGGCATAAGATTCGAATCTTGCATAGAATGTTGTCGGGGTCAATAATTGAGTCAAAACCGCGTTATTAAGCGTGTTGAGGTCGCCGGAGGGTCGACCGGACTTTGGCCGGGAATCGATCGGGAAACGGGGTGGGGGGCTGGGTTAAAACCAAATTTACACATATGGTCCCTGTGGTTTGCTATGTTTACCATTTCGTATAAGAACTTTCTATTATAGTTTCGAAATTGGCAAATTTAGCCCCCTGAACTTTATTGTTATTATTATTATTAATATTATTATTATTGTTATTCTTATTATGGGTATTATAATTCTACCCTCCTTAAAACAATTTCGTCCGCGAAATTGCCAGGTACAACTTGAACAAAGATATGGCATAATGTACACTGAGGAGTAAAACTCAACAAATGAACAAAATAACTCATAATTATTCAATTGCTGAAACGGAATCGATTCGATTAGACGGAATCGTATAAGAGATGACTAATGTGATGTTCAAGAAACAGATAACTGATAACTTCATAACTGATAACAGAAACATATAAAAGATAATAACTAAGAGGTAAATAGATACGGATATTGAGAACAGATTTCATCTTCTACCTCCCATGTAGCTTCACGTCGGAATGGTTTTTCCATAATACTTTAACAAAGGGATAGTTTTCCTACGCATAATGGTTCTTGTCGGTCAAGTATGGCCTCGGGTTCTTCCTCGAACGATAAGTCTTCACGAATCAAATGAAGCGGATATTCACAACATGAAGAGGTGATAATTGTACCCCCTTAAAAGAGATACGTGAAAGACGTTATGCACATGTGACAGTTGAGGTGGTAAAGCCAAACGGTATGAGACTTCACCAACTCTCTCTAAAATTTCGAAGGGTCCGATAAACGTGGACTAAGTTTCCCTTTAAGACCAAAACGTCGTACGCCTTTGCAAGGCGAAACCTTCAGGAATACCTTGTCACGACCTTAAACTCCAAAAGTCGATGGTGGTCTGCATAACTTTTCTGTGTACTTTGAGCTTCCTTTAACTTTTCTCTAGCAATAGCAACTTTCTCATTCGTGATCTGAACTAACTCGGGTCCTTCGATGACTCTTTCACCGACCTCTTCCAACAAATAGGTGCTCTACATTTACGACCATACAATAATTCGAAAGGTGCCATGCCAATGCTAGCTTGCCAACTATTGTTGTAAGCAAACTCGACCAAACACAAGTATTCATCCCGTTCCCAGTCCACTCTAAAGCACAAGCTTGAAGCATGTCCTCAAGTGTTTGAATAGCACGCTCCGACTGACCGTCAGTCTGAGGATGAAACGCCGTACTAAACCTCAACTTGGTACCCCAGGCAGCTTGCAAACCCTTCCAAAAGCGAGAAGTGAACATCGGGTCTCGATCAGACACGATAGACACCGGAGTGCCATGAAGTCTAACAATTTCTTGTGTAAACACTTCAGATAGTTTGCTAACCGAAAATCCTTGCTGAATTGGGAGAAAGTGAGTCGACTTTGACAATCTGTCAACTACAACCCATATTGCATCATTCTTCTTAAATGTTCTTGGCAACCCTGTCACAAAATCCATGGAAATATCATCCATTTCCATACAGGGATAGGTAGTGGCTGAAGCAAACCACTAGCTCTTTGATGCTCAATCTTGACCTGTGACAAGTAAGACATCTGCTAACAAATCTAGCCATGTCTTCTTTCATACCATTCCACCAGAAATTCTGACGAAGATCACGATACATCTTAGTAGATCCTGGATGAATAGAAAACAGAGAACTATGTGCCTCAGCTAATAACAATTCTCGAAGAGAAGAGTCATTAGGCACACATAAACGTTTACCACATCAGATTACCCCATGTTCATCTACTCTGAATTCTGATTGTTTACCAATCTCCATATTATGTAAGATTGCCCAGAGTTCACCATCATCTTTCTGTGCATTCTTAATCCGGGATATTAAGTCTGACTCAATCTGAAGCCTAGCGAGATATCCGTCGCTCTTACCAATGTGTAGGCCAATACCCAATCTATCGAGATCGGTAATGTTCTGAGGTTGTAGCAGTAGGGAGGCTAGTGTTCCTGAGCTCTTCCTGCTAAGAGCATCAGCTACCACATTGGTCTTTCCCGGATGATACTGAATATGGCATCATAATCTTTTAACAACTCTAACCATCTTCTTTGCCTCATGTTTAGTTCCTTTTGTGTGAAGATATATTTCAAGCTCTTGTGATCAGTAAAAATATCACAAGTCTCTCCGTAAAGATAGTGACGCCATATTTTCAACGCGAAAATAACAGCAGCGAGTTCAAGATCATGCGTAGGATAATTAACCTCGTAAGTTTCAACTGCCATGAAGCATAAGCAATGACCTTACCGTGTTGCATTAGCACACATCCAAGTCCTTTTTAGAGGCATCACTGTAAATCTGATATCCACCCGTGCCCGATGGAAGTGTGAGAACAGGTGCAGACACCAATCTTTTCTTGAGCTCTTCAAAACTTTTCTCCGTTCATCATTCCAAGAATACTTAACCCCTTCCTTAACAGTTGCGTAAGGGGTAAAGCTATAACAGAAAAACAACAACAAAATTCAACAAATCTGCGGTAGTAACCAGTGAGGCCAAGAAAACTACGGACTTCTGTGGCTGAGGTAGGTCTAGGCCACTTAGTGATCGCCTCTATTTTAGCAGGGTCCATCATAATACCATCCGCAGAAAGACATGACCCAAAAAGGCTACCTTACTCAGCCAAAATTCACGCTTTGAAAATTTAGCATAAAGCTTCTTTTCACATAGTGTTTCGAGCACGATACGAAGATGATTCTCATGCTCCTCCTTACTTTTAGAATAAATTAAGATGTCATCGATAAATACAATGACGAACTTATCGAGGAACTTGCGAAAGACTCGGTTCATTAGATCCATGAATACGGCCGGGGCATTAGTTAACCCGAACGGCATAACCAGGAACTCATAGTGACCATACCGAGTACGGAAAGCAGATTTTAGGACGTCAGAATCATTGATCTTTAACTGATGGTAACCAGACCTCAGATCGATTTTAGAAAAACACTTTGCACCCTGAAGCTGATCAAATAAATCATCAATACGAGGCAGAGGGTAACGATTACGGATAGTGATCTTGTTGAGTTCTCTGTAGTCAATGCAGAGTCTCAAAGAACCATCTTTCTTCTTCACGAATAGGACCGGTGCGCCCCAAGGCGAGACACTTGGTCTAATAAATCCCAAATCTAGTAATTCCTGTAACTGCTCCTTTAACTCCTTAAGCTCCATAGGTGCCATACGATACGGTGCCTTAGAAATCGGTTCAGCACCTGGAATAAGATCAATAGTGAATTCTACCTCGCGATCTGGTGGAAGTCGGGTAACTCCTCAGGAAACACGTCAGGAAAATCACATACATCGGATAATCAGATATGTTCGGCTTTTCAGAAGATGTAGCTTTCACTGAAGCTAGGAATCCCACGCAACCGCGTGATAAGAATTTCTGAGCCTTAGACGCAGAGATGATTTTCAACGATTTCCGAGGCTGAGTCCCTTGATAAACGAGTTCAGGGCGTTGAGGATTTCCAAATAAAACACGACGGGTCTGGCATTCAATAGTAACATGATGTCGAGTTAACCAGTCCATACCAAGTATGACATCAAAGTCACTCATTTGCATAGGAAACAAATCAGCTTTACGAATAATAGACTCGATTCTGATCGGACAATCTCTATAGACATGCGAGATGATAGTCGACTCCCCTAATGGAGTCGTAATAGCCAAAGCATGCTCTAACGCAGTCGGTGCAGTCCTTAAGTACTTAGCAAACAAAAGAGATACAACAGAATGCGTAGCGCCCGTATCAAATAAGACATAAATATCCCACTTTCCTATGCAAAGGGTACCGGAGATCATACTAGGGCATTTATTATCAGTATCGGATAAGACATATATATGTATATAATACGTTGGTAACTAGGGTGTCGGAAATATACCTGGTGCGTTAGCCGCTTCATTTGCAGTGAGTGCAAAACTCGTCCTCCAGTTGCAGGTTTAGCTTGATTCCCTCCAGCGTTATTACAAGGGTCGCGCTGAGGGCAATCCCTAATCATGTGTCCTGCACATCCACATCTGAAACATAATCCTCCGGCCAGACGACAAGCTCCCTTATGAAGTTTCCCGCATGTGTTACACTGAGGGATAGCATTCGATCCTGATTAGGGTGCTGCTGATTTTGGTTGAGCACGAGTAAGAGCCTGCTGAGTCTGATTATGAGTTAATTTCTGGTTCTGGTTTTGATTCTTCCATGATCGAGAGTTATTGTTGTTGTTGCGATCAAAGCGGTTTCGACGGTCTCGTGATGGTGAAGATTGATTCTTATTCGTATGAGAAGATGACTGATCATGGTCATTCTCTCTAGGCCGCTTACGGTTATCATCATACAACTCTTTCCATTCTTCTTATCATTATATAAGTTTTTAACAGCATCAACCACTTCATTAATATCTTTAAACCGATGATTCAATATAAACTTTCGATCTCTTTCACATATGGCCCACTGAAAATTTTCTGTCTGCTCATGCGGTGAGCCTGCAGATGCACCAAGAAAACTCATTAACCGCGTAAATCGTGTCTTGAAATCTGTTATGTACTCGTCATCCTCTGTCTAATATTAGCATACTGTCTACGATACTCAGTGCGGTCAGCAGCAGTTGATATCGGTTTGTCAAGCCTAATCAAAAACAATTATAAGGTTCCAAACTCACTAAGATAGCTAGGGTAAGTCGGGTCGATCCACAGGGAATATGTGGAAAGTTTTGTAGTTTAAATCTAAAAGTTTGTAGCTTGATTACAAAAACTTAGTAAAAATGACTAATCGAGAAAAGTAACGAACTTTATGATTAATTGAGTTGTAAACAATAATGTAAAAGGTAATCTTCTCCGGATTCAGGTTTACTACTTAGATTTGCTTTGAGTGTTCATAAAAGTCATATAAGCTTAACGGGTCAATTTGGGTAAAAACAATAGATTGAATGAGACTGTTGTTAAAGAACTACTCGAATCATATCCTATGTTTGTGATACTCAATCCCATCCAACATCAACGTTTCCAGATGAAAAGAAATCTAAAACAATCAAAGTGGAACAAGTGAATTGAAAGCAACACACATATTTTAGAGTTTTCAACCAACAAATAATGTACTCGGCTTAAACTACCGTGTTCAAACATTAACTCAACCACAAATCATCAAGAACAAATCATAGTAGTAAACCTTACTACCCAAAGAAGATTACTAGGAGATTAGCTAGACATGGTAATGAAGAACACCAAATCAAAATCAAAATTAAACATCATATCTAATGTTAAAGGATCAACCGAATGATGAAAAAACACTTGAAACGCCTTGAAATCGCCTCTCGGGAGCCTCTTGAAGCCTTGGGGACGAAAGGGGCGACTATGGAGGTGTGGAATGAGAGGCCTCTTCAAAACCTAATTTTTTGGCTTTTAAACGAGTTCAGCACTCGTGGCCACCATAAGACGTCTCCCCACCGTAAGTTACGGTGGGCAGCTTCTGTTTTTCAGCATGTTTCGGCCGTAAGGCATCCAGCCCACCGTAAGTCATGGCCGACCAACTTTGTCCAAATCTTGTTTTCTTCATAACTTCTTCGTTCGGACTCCGTTTTCCTCCCCGTTTGCGGCCACATTCTCGTAATTGAATTCTCTTTCATCTCATCTATCATGATCTTTGATTATCATCCATGTGCATTCTTCAAACTCCTCAAATGATTGCGTTTAACCTACAAAACATCAAATCCTCATAGTTAACTTGTTCAACACAATCTCTTACACTTGACCATACTAAATGCATTAAATTTAACCACTTAATCATGATAACCTCATTCCAAACCCCTAACATCACATCCCCACGCTTGTTTCTCGCTTGCCCTCAAGCGAGGTTGCTTTTAAGAATCAAGAATTCAAGTCAAACAAAAATTAGGTGAGAAATAGACACACACATACCAAACTCGATTAAGATTCATGGCATACCTAATTCCCAGTTAGCAACTATAACCCGTTAACAACCGCAAACCTCTAACCCGCTGGACTGCCTAACTAAGATTCTCAACTTTAGGTGGTTCCCTTGCACATATCATACCCCTCACAAAAAACTCTCCACTCGGTGTAATTGTAACTGGCCCGACCAAAGATGTGCCGGTATTTATGAAGCACTCAAGCAATGATGAAAACTAGTGAGCATAGGCTTGTAAACAATCAATCTAATCTCCACTCACTAACACGAGATTGCACACCAATCATGAGGGCTTTCAAAGGTTGTAATGTTAGGCTTAGGTTCGGGTAGGGATAATTTAGGGTATAAGTGACTAAAGTGATGAAAAACTTGAGTTAATTACTTTATTCAACGACTTCAAATCCTTAACTACTCTTTACTTCAAAGCACAATTTTTTTTCTTGTCTAATACTTCCGTCTTTCAACCTCACTATTTCGACATAGTTTTTTTTTTCTTCATTTTTGTTTCTTTATTATTATTATTATTATTATTATTATTATTAATTTTTTTTTTATAACTTAACAAAACACAAAGGGATTTACTAAGCTTACTATCCCCAACTACCTCTTCGAACCATATCAAATCAAACTTACACTACTACCACTAATTAACTCAAGTTCCATCACATGGGTAAACAAGTGAATAGGCTACACAAAAGGCTAGTGGGTCAAGGAGTTTGGTGAAACAAATGAATGGGAAGAGGCTCAAAATTGGCTACTATGGACAAACGTTAAATAGATGGGTCCTATGGGGCTATCCTATGGTTAATCCTAATGCCTCAATCATTTTAATGAGAATCCCGGTTTCAAGCTTCAATATGCACGCGCTCCACAAGTTCTACCATTAGACTGCATCATTGCACACTCAAACAAGCAATATATCTAATAATATCAAATAATAGGCTTCTCACATATGGAAACAGTGGATCGGGCTACCGACATGACATGTGCAAGTTTACTACACCCAAGGTTTGCCACCCCTAGCTAGGCATTCCCTTTCCAACTTCTATTAATCGACCGGGTTGAAACCTTTGGGCAATTAATCAGACCAAGAACCTTAACCAATGATTAGTATTTTAGAGAAAAATGTTAAAAAAAAATTCAAATTTTCAAATTTTGTCCAAATTTCCTTTCTCCAAATATGGTCTCCCTATGAATCCCCATCCCCACACTTGGATACATTGTCCCCAATGCATGGTTGTTTCAAATTCAACATGATTTCTTGTTATCTTTACCAACCCCAAACACTCCCCCAGTGCAAAACAAAAAAGCAAATAAAGTCAAAAAAAAAACACATGGACCTGATGACAGATGATCTGATAGTGCTTCAATCTTGTTACATGAAGATAATGGGTAAACTTATTAACCACCTCATCAAATATGCTATTAAAATTCCATGTGCTTCCCCACACTTGCATGTTTGCATCGGCTTGAAGCTAAAACGCTAAAACAAAAACTAAAAAAATTTAATAACACTCACTTTCGTAAGAATCACGGTTGCATTTAGCATATGCAACAAGCCTTTAAACCTCTCGATAGACCCGAGTGGATGAGTGAAGTCTCGTGAGGGTTTCTAGTGAACACGCCCACAAAGTTGCAAACAAAAAATATCATAAAAATAACTAAAAATTACAAACATCTCAGGTTGCCTCCCAAGTAGCGCTAAGTTTAGGTCTTCAGCCAGACCATACCTGTCACCACTCATGGTGGTTGAAAGTGGTGCTTGCCTTCTGAGAGTTCTATAATTGTTTGCTTTTGTTGATCTAGCGGTTTCCTAACGTCATCCAAACATGGACCGAACATCGTTGTCTTAACTTGAGCATTTTTAGGATCAGGTGGATCACTAACTTTTTTCTTCCATTTTGGCTTCTCATGCTTTAATTCCATCTCCATTACTGGCTGTTTATTTTCTTTGAATCTACAACTCTGTCAAGTCCACCTGTTTATCCGTATCATACTTGCACCATTATCAAAAGTTATGTGCTCGTTTACATGTGAGATGTAGGGAGGAACACACACCGTTAGTCACATTTGTATCAAAAAGTTTATCATTAACAAGATAAGTGATCGCCTTGGAAAACACATTAAAACGTAACTTACGAGTTTCACATGTCTATATCAATTGTTCCATCCTGACAGTTGATTTGAGCATTGGCAGTTGCCAAAAATGGTCGCCCTAAAATACCCTTTTGTTGCTCGTTGAATACACTGGTGCATAATCAAGCACCATAAAGTCCACCGAGTAGTAGAAATCTCCTAACTTGATGATCACATCTTTTACCATCCCCCTAGGATGTTTGCAGGTCAAGTCAGCTAACAACACGGTAGTGTCAATCTCCTGTAAAGGGCCGAACTCATATTGATCATATAGTGCAACAGGCAAGATACTAACACTGCCCCATAATGTAACATTTCGTATTTTACCACGATTTTTATAAATAAATAATAATAATAGCAATAATACTTAATAATAATAATAATAATAATAATATAATAAATAACAATAATAATAGATAAGATATACTAATAATAATATTAATACTAATAACTTAATATAATAATAATAATAATAATATAATAATAATAATAGTAATAGTAATGATAATAATAAGTTCAGGGGGTTTATGTAATTTATCAAACTTAAAAATCAAAGTTTTGTATAAATGATAATACTCGAAACCACAGGGACCATTCGTGTAAATATTCCAAAACCCATTTTTTTCTCTCTCTGTCCTCGATTTCCCGGCGGGTTTTCCGGCCGGCACCGGCGACTCCTCCGGCGACCCAAAAATCCCAAAACAAATCCATTTCGAACCCGAAACACATACCAAACCGTTGCATACAAAATTCGAAACCCTACATACTTCAATAATCGAATTACACCTCACCAAACCACTCACCGATTGCACCACGTTTGGTCGGCCCCTTTACACGCCAAAATCGCACTAAAATCGAAAAATTAATCAAATTAATCGAATGTGAACTCCCATAAATCTGTTTCTAATCAAACCCCATTTTTAATCGGATCTAAACAAGCTCAAACATTCCTTCAAAAACCGTTCGAAGTCGCGGACCTGCAACCCCTTAAAAACCCGACTTCCAACCAATTTTAATCAAATTTGATACGGGTTTGCTTCCAGATCGTTATTCGAAGCTTCCCTGAGTTTAATTCGAGTATAATCGTCGTTTGAAGCGTCAATCGAACAACCAGTAACCGCGACTCGTTCTTAAACTGGAGAACATCAAATCGGACTCAATCATGTAAGTTACATATATCATTATGCTCGATTTTAGATAGGGATTAAAAGCCCCTTGAATGTGTTCTTCAACACCTGCGTTTGATTGTTCAATTGGGAGGAATCGATTTCTAGGGTTCATACGGATTGGGATTGCTTTGTAACCTTGTTTAAAAAGAATTGGAACCATTCTACACCGCTGTTGGATGCCTGTCTACTGGTTCCCGAGCCTTTCGCCACTATGAGGTCCCGGGTTCGAACCCGGGCTCCCTCGTCCATTTTTTTTATGCTTTTAACCTTTAAATAAATGATTAAAAAAAATCAGAAAATTAAAAATCCTTTTATAAACTACCAATAATTTTTGAAATCATCTAATTATTTGCTGGATTTATTATAAAATTTCTTTATTTATTTAGTTATCATTTGTTTAATTAGTTCATTTTCATATAAAATAGTTTTAAATATGTTTAACATATTAAATCATTATTTGTTCAAATAATATATTCAGATTAATTCCTTTAATCTTTAACGTTTAAATCATGATATTATAAATGGAGATTTATTTTAAAACATTATAAATTATTTTATGTAATTAAATGATAAAATATTTCATGGTTCAAATTTAGATTATTTAAAACCTTATAAAAACATATGTTTAATGACAAATTGTTCATATAATATATCACCATTAGTTAATAAAGTATTCGTTAACTTTTATTTAACTTCTTGAAATTTATAAAACGATATTCTCTTTATTGATTTTAAGGTTTTGTATTATAAACTTTTATGATGAAATATTCTAAAGCTCAAAACTTTATAAAATAAGTTTAATAAATTTTAAGGTCATTTAAATAGGTATATAATTAATTCTCTTTATCAAATAATTAATTATTAAATTAATTATTTCTTTCAAACTTAATTTCTATTAACTTAAATTGTGAGATATTTTTAATCATTATGGACTTAATTGATTTAATATCTTTATTAACCCAAAACGTAAACGATCCATTATTTTACTTAATTATTTAAACCCCCAAATCCCAATTGAACCCTAGTCCATGTCTAACTATTATCTTATTATTTTAACTTAATCTGGAATCAATACGTTTAGGTAACCGTAAAAGAGATAGTTGGAGCCTCGTTTAATTCTTATCATCACCTTTATATATCAAGTGAGTATTTCTATACCCTTTTTCTTATTTTCACACTTTGGGGTGAAACATGTTAACTTATATCATTAAACTTGTAACTTCTTTGAGTCTTGTAAACTTATGGCAATTTACTTGTGTGTTGTGATTAGTTGAATCTTGTAGCTACCATGTAATGTCGAATACATGTACAATCATTAACTATTGCTAGCCTGGCGACGTCATAGATCTAGGCCTGACAAGCCTGCTTGGTTGATCCAAGTACACTTAGCTAATCGTATATACTTTTAACGTTAATAGAATATTACGTCGTTTGATACTTGTAAAACATTGTCAAGGTTTGATTGTGCATTCTGTCTTACATCCCTAGTTACCTTGTTCTCTAATTTACAACATGAATTGCCATCTTTTATATACTTATGTATCCAAAACTGTAGAATGCTCACCAACATTTTTATGTTGACCTTTTATTTTAACATGTTTCAGGTTACTCTTTGAAGCTTATCACACTTAGGATTGACTTAGAGAAATAAACGAATGATCTGGATGTATCTTTGTTTAAACGTTTACTTGTATTGTTACAATTGAATCTTGATTAATATATGGAACAAATAATAGCGTTATGTGGCTGTGAACAATCGTAACTCTCACGCCTCGACGATTCCGCCGTCAAGGTTGGGGTGTGACACATATCCAAGAGCGCCTTTTTATCTTAAACTTTCCTACTTTGATTGGAATGATGGGTTCTCCTGGGTCACTCTCTTCTACTCCATCGACTTCATTTTTCTTACCTGCAACTTGTTTTGATAAAAAAGTAAAGTCGTCAGTGAAAATTTTAGAATTGGGGAGGATACTACCGAATTAATGTGACATTTTTCATGTTCTTTGTGCTGTCCCTTGATGTTGTGGATTCATTATCATATCACTTGGTAGCTTCCCCTGGGGCTTTCTTCAAAATTGCAACTTCCTCAGCCAACTGCCCACTTGTTTTGATAAAGCTTCAACACTCTTGTCTCTAACCTCATTGGATTTCTTCATCTCCTTCATGAACTCCACAATTCCCTGTTTGTTGGCTCTGAATTTCCTCCTGATCCACTCTGATCCTGGTTATGCTGATAATTCCTTTGACCACCCCTGTTGTAACTTCCTTGATGGTATTGATTACCCGACCCATTGACCTGTTTCTGATATTGCTGTGTGAAGGACCTTGAAATTTGGATTCACTGATTGTCTGGGTTACCATACCTCAAATTAGGGTGGTTTTTCAAACCGGGATGGTAAGTATTATTATTGGTGTTGTTACTGTATGGTCGCCTATCACCCTGAACATAATTCACCTCTTCCAACCCCTCATCAAACTCTGGACAATCTCTGGCAGTGTGTCCAGCTTCACCCATCCCTGACATATAGTAAAAGAACTTGTAGCCTTTACTGTAGCCTTACCTGATGACTGACCCAACCTGGAAGTCCTTCTATCCGAATCATCAACCACATTCCTTGATTTCCTCCGAGACTGAGCTTGCCTTTTTGAATGTATACTCATCCGTTCTAATAACTCCCAATCATCATCCTCAGTATTAGTCATGAAGGTTCCTGCACTCGTTGAATTCACATCTCTTACATCTTCAGCAGATAACCCATCATAAAATGAAGAAATCAACTCCCATTGAGGATGTCGTGATGTGGACAAGTTCTCAACAACTCCTTGAATCTGGTCCAGGCTTCATGGAATGGTTCATCTTGTTTCTGACTGAATGTACGAATGGCAGTTCTAGCTTCACTTGTCTTCTGTGGTGTGTTATTCCTCTAGGAATGCCTGCTGCTGCATTTGCTCCCAGGTGTAAATGCTGGCAGCAGGTAGGGAATGAAACCACTTCTTCGCATTTCCTTCAGTGTGAACTGGAATAGCACTAACATCACTTCTTCGGGTGTAAAACCTTGTGCCCCAATAGTCTCACAATGGCACTAAACTCGTTCAGATGCAAATAGGTTCTTCCTTGGACAGTCCATGAAAACTCAGAAGAATGGCCCAAACTATTGGACCTAATCTCAAATGACTTCCCTCTAAATTGTGGCCTGACTATGGGTGATGAAGCTCCCAGCTATGGTAGGGCGAAAATGGCTATCAACCCCGTGTACAATGGCTTGGCGGGTTGAAGCCCGGGGTTTCGATTTGCCCGAGGAAATCCTTGTCTTCTACCTTGAATTTGGCCCGATTTTGCCTATATTGCCTCGTTTGTTCATTCTGTCTGTATCGGCCTTGGTTGTTATTAGGTTCATAGTATTGCATATCCTCCTCAACATACTCATCTCATTCCCATCACTTCGTCCATCTATGTCATCATCCCAAGTATGGATGCTCAATCTGTCAAATCTATCCTCTTCGGCCTCGATCCTATTACCCCCCTTTGATGTCTCATATTCTGTCTTGGGTCCATGTTGATAGGGGTTTTGCCTGGTTGAAGATAAGGTTTTGTCTTTGAGGTGGTAGGTTGTGTGCAATTGGGTTTTGTGCTTGTGGCTGCAAATTTGGGTATGGTAATGGGTCATTTGGTTTGGTTGGTGGAGGTTGATCAATTGGTGGATTGGGGCGTTGGTCATTGGGTGGATTTTGTTTAGGTGGTGGTGGTGGTGGTGGGTTATGTTCCATCTTACACTCTTTGACTGCTCTTGATGATTGAGTTTTTGCACGGATTGTGCTCGATTTCTCGAGCGGTCTTTTCAACTTCTGGGTCAAAAATTAACGGGGACTTGTTCCTTGCGTACCGGGTATGCATGCACGGAGTTGTCACCTGCACACACAAGCACACCTAGCGTAACAAAGAAGAGAAAGTAAATAAAACAAGCTAAACAAGTAAAGACTTAAACTTGACACTTTGCGCACTAATTCCCGGCAACGGCGCCATTTTGATATCGGTTTGTCAAGCCTATCATCAAAACATTTTAAAGTTCCAAACTCACCTAAGATAGCTAGGGTAAGTCGGGTCGATCCACAGGGAATATGTGGAAAGTTTTGTAGTTTAAATCTAAAAGTTTGTAGCTTGATTACAAACTTAGTAAAAATGACTAATCGAGAAAAGTAACGAACTTTATGATTAATTGAGTTGTAAACAATAATGTAAAAGGTAAGTTATCTTCTCCGGATTCAGGTTTACTACTTAGATTTGCTTTGAGTGTTCATAAAAGTCATATAAGCTTAACGGGTCAATTTGGGTAAAAACAATAGATGAATGAGACTGTTGTTAAAGAACTACTCGAATCATATCCTATGTTTGTGATACTCAATCCCATCCAACATCAACGTTTCAGATGAAAAGAAATCTAAAACAATCAAAGTGGAACAAGTGAATTGAAAGCAACACACATATTTTAGAGTTTTCAACCAACATAATGTACTCGGCTTAAACTACCGTGTTCAAACATTAACTCAACCACAAATCATCAAGAACAAATCATAGTAGTAAACCTTACTACCCAAAGAAGATTACTAGGAGATTAGCTAGACATGGTAATGAAGAACACCAAATCAAAATCAAAATTAAACATCATATCTAATGTTAAAGGATCAAACCGAATGATGAAAACACTTGAAACGCCTTGAAATCGCCTCTCGGGAGCCTCTTGAAGCCTAGGGGACGAAAGGGGCGACTATGGAGGTGTGGAATGAGAGCCCTCTTCAAAACCTAATTTTTCGGCTTTTAAACGATTTCAGCACTCGTGGCCACCGTAAGACGTCTCCCCACCGTAAGTTACGGTGGGCAGCTTCTTTTTTCAGCATGTTTCGGCCGTAAGGCATCCAGCCACCGTAAGTCATGGCCGACCACTTTGTCCAAATCTTGTTTTCTTCATAACTTCTTCGTTCGGACTCCGTTTTCCTCCCCGTTTGCGGCCACATTCTCGTAATTGAATTCTCTTTCATCTCATCTATCATGATCTTTGATTATCATCCATGTGCATTCTTCAAAACTCCTCAAATGATTGCGTTTAACCTACAAAACATCAAATCCTCATATTAACTTGTTCAACACAATCTCTTACACTTGACCATACTAAATGCATTAATTTAACCACTTAATCATGATAAACCTCATTTCAAACCCCTAGCAGCAGCAGTGAAGTATTCCCATAAAACATTCCTTCCTCGGAATTTATCCCAAGGAAGTGTAGATGCATATTCGTTTCCCTCCTCTAGCTTGTTCACAGTCGTCCACATCTTTGAGCATCATCTTCTAACTTGTATGTAGCCACCTTACTTGTATACGTCCTCAACACCAAGTACCTCAAACAATTTCTCAATATGACTGATCCTTTTGCACCTCGACCGGATCATTGGAAGTACTGAAAGACTTAGCCTTTTGCTTCTGAAAACGTTCCAACCAGACATGAATACCATCACGGGGTGGTGGTTATATAACTGGAAGTGCTCCTGTGTTGTTCCCACCAGAAGGTGGCTCTGAGTTATTTCCACCGGGTGGAGGTCCTGTGTTTGTTTCCCTCGAATTTGCCTGTTGCATCTGCTGATGACTGTTAGAGCAGTCTGAGTCATCAAGTTAGAGAGTATTCCAGAAATAGCAGTGTTTACAGCATTAGCAACGAGGGTTTCAAGAGGAGTATCAGATGAGGGGCCATTCGAGTTATTGCGGTTGTTCACACGTCTCTTAGGAGCCATCTGAAATGAAGATACACGTGTGAACACTGGAATTTAGATTGGGAAAAAATTAGATCCTAACCCAACGTCTACCCATTACCTCATAAGTTTATATTATTGTTTAAGTTTTCTACAGGAAAGAGCATTTGCTCTGATACCATAACTGTAACACCCCAACCCGGAGAGGCTGACGTGTCACTTTTACAGATATCAAATCAAAACCAAATCCATGATATTACAGAGACAGTCAAAAGAAATAAATTCAAACAACCAAACAATCCGAAAGAACCTAATAAGTTGTTTCATTACATCAGTTAATATAAGTTTGATCTTCAACCACTCTTCACTGATTTCCCGATTACCCTGATTACCTACAATCAAATAAGAAAAACACCACGAAGAAAATACGGTTGAACCAAAAGTTGCTCAGTGACGGAAATAACAATAGTAATGATAAAAGCATAAAATACTTATATCTGAATACTGAACGGATCATATGATACTGAAACGGAATCTGAATCTAACATATAATACTGATACTGAACTGAACATGTAATACTAAACTGAACTGATCTACATGACGCGTATATACAAACAAAATAAGTCGTGTAATATAAGAAGTACACAGAGCCAAACTGAACTGATAAGTACATAGCTAGCTAGACTATGCACCAATGAGATGGTGTGTGGGGCGTACACACATGATTCCATCCCCCGGAACTGAACTGAACTGAACTGAACTAGGATCGATCCATCCGCCTCTCAGATATTATGGCCAAAGTACTACCTGAGTACTAACGTGTTAACGGAGACGCCGTGAACTATTTATTACACACCATCACGAAAAGTGTCACATCATTGACGCCACAATGACATGTCGGAGAGCTCGGGTAACAGAGTATCAATCAAATGGTAAGTACAACTACCAACATATAACGTATCAATGGAACATTTATAGGAACATGCAATAATGAGCACCAACTTATAAAATAATATTGCATGCTGTAAGCCTTCAACAAGTAAAATTAACAGTCGAACGAGTCATATTAGCGGAAACATGGCATCAAAATCTGTACTACAAAGTAACAGAACAAATTTATACTATGATAAAGGTAACCAAGAATCCGTACCCTTATACACGAGTGACAATAATCAGAAACAAGGTCTAGGCTCGGTTAACGCCGCGAGAACCTACGATAACATAACGCAAATTATAGTTTGGATTTTCCAGTTTTAAATTGGAAAAATTCCAGTTCTGCCCCTGTCTTTCGCACTCGTTAAAAGCTAAACGACGTTTAAAAATTCTGAAAATCTCCAGTTTACTAGTTTAGTGATTTCTAAACAACTTTCATTTATAAAAGTTTCTGATTTGGATTACCGAAATATGAGAAAAACATTGATCTTTACAGCTGCGCAGAACTGCTAGCTGTTACGAAAACGACTGTTTAGAGGTCCTAAACGAATGAGTTTTTCGATGTTTTATATATCAACAGATTTGTCTTTCGACGAAATTCGTCATGGACATAAGGTTTAACTGATTTGAATCTGTTATGAAGGAGTTATGCCCTCTGTAAGTTGGCTGTAAAATACGAGCCTAAGTCAAGGGTATTTTGGTAAACCGTAACATTATTTCTAGTTAAAATACGTCCGTTACAGGTCTGAAAATATTTTTATAATTAAGTATAAATCATGATTGACTTCTGGAAAATTTGGCTAATCATATAAAAATCTGTTTGTCATTTATAAAATCACATACCAAAATACTCATGAAAACTAGTTAAACGTGTGACTTATTAAAATGCTCGGTTAAGGTCTAAATCTTAATTTGGTCAAAAAATCTTATATTTCCAGTAGCTAAAATAATATCAAAATAAGTTCATATTAAGTTTACTAAGTTAAGCAAGGAAAGTATTTTTAAAATATAAACCGAACATAAACGAATATCTATGCGAGACATCATATGATCAAGGGCAGTGAACTAAAACACTAATTTGGATATCTAAGATTCAAGGTAACGTAATAACTAATAATATTCTAGTGATTTCCACCATTTAAGTTTATTTTTATAAAAATAAACTAATTATAACATTTTTTTTAATATTATATATAAAATTGTTAAGGTGTTTTAATGAAATAATTATAGAAAATAATTGGATAACTTTTAAAATAAACAAGGTTTATAAAACTGATTTTTATAATTTTTAGAAATTTTATTTAATTTTTTTTAAAGCCCAAAAAGGCTTAAAAAAAAATGGTTGTGGTGCCCGGGTTCGAACCCGGACCTCAAGTTTGAATATGCATGTGTAACCAGCAACCAGGCTTGCAACCGCAAGGACTATTGATTTTTAAATTGTTAAAACGAATCAACAGAAACCCCCAATTTTCCACACAACCCCTAGTTTCATACCCGATCCAATTGAAGATTGATTCGCAGTTTGTTTATAGATATGATCATAGGGCTTTCAATCCCAGACCAAATCGAGCATGTATGTATGTTCAATTACCTGATTTCGTTTCGAATTGAAGGTGAACACCCGAAACAAGTCGCGGTCAAGTGGTGATCGATTGATGCTTCAAACCTTGATGAAATCAAATTAAATCAATAGGAAGCTTCGCATGTCATCTAGATTAAAAGCCCTTTATCAATTTAGTTAAAATCGATCGGAGATGGGTTCACGATCAAGTTGCAGGTCGCGGTCGAGAGAGTGGATCGGAGGTGCTGTTTGTTTGGTTTTTGATGAAATTGAATTCATAGGAAGGTTGTAAACGATTAAATAACTGTTAGTGTAAAGTTTAATTGCATTATTATGTCCTTTAGTGCGATTTGCACATGTTAAAGTGGCCGAAAGTTTTTGGTGGTTTTAGATCGATTACCATCCAATTTTTCATTTAATCGAGGCATAGGATCGAATCTTGCATAGAATGTTGTCGGGGGTCAATAATTGAGTCAAAACCGCGTTATTAGCGTGTTTGAGGTCGCCGGAGGGTCGACCGGACTTTGCCGGGAATCGATCGGGAAAACGGGGTGGGGGCTGGGTTAAAACCAAATTACACATATGGTCCATGTGGTTTGCTATGTTTACCATTTCGTATAAGACTTTCTATTATAGTTTCGAAATGGGCAAATTTAGCCCCCTGAACTTTTATTGTTATTATTATTACTAATATTATTATTATTGTTTATTATTATTATGGTATTATATAATTCTGGTTAGAGTTGTCAGGTTTTGTACCTTGTCTCGAGTCTTTCCGGCTTCTTTCAGTTTAGTGGTTGTTGGACCTGAGAATTACTAAGAAACTTAGATACATCAAATAAGGCATTAGATGTTGGACGCTTTGAAATCTAAGATTTCCATCCCCCGGGGGTGGAAGTGTATGGAAGGAGATTCTTAAACTCACACTGATTGTCTCATCTATACATCAATCTAAAAGTCTTCTATGTGTCAAATTGGGTCTTGGCAACTCTACTTTTTTTGGCTGGACCGATGGGTGGGTGGGTTTTGTTTTTGTGATCGGTTCTCGTCCCTCTTGTTCGGTCGAACGAAACAAGTGGGTTCCTAAAAAAGTCAACATTCCATTAGAGGGCCGAGGTTGAAAGAATACTCACATGTGATGCACTTGGTCGAAGAAATGTTCTGCTTGGTGATTTTATTTGCATATTGTGTGGCTACTTTGAGGAGACCGTGAAGCATCATTTTACCCTTTGTTATTGGCACACTTTGTTTGGAGTGTGGTTGCTCTGGTATGGCATTCCCTCTAACTAACTACCCTTACATAAAGATCTTTTAAATGTTCGTAAAACTATTAGACTGCGTTCGTTTCATGGAATGGAATGGAATTCTGATGAATTGGAATGTAGATTCCATTCCTTATGTTGTTCGTTTCGTCAAAAGAAGGATTGGAATTGAATTTAAATCCTTCCAATCCTTCAAATTAGAGGATTTGAAACCTTCAAACTTGGGGGATTGTTTTAAAAACATCAGGAATTTATGCAAATATCATAATAACCTTATTGTGAAATAAAAACCCTAGAGAAGATGAGAATCGCAGATCGCATCATTTTCCCTTTTCCTTCTGCTTCGTCAGCACACTACAACCGGAACGACAGCTCCGACACCGGCGAAGACCCGCCGGAACCGCCTTCACTCTCCGACGACTTCGCTGACCTTTTCTTCTTACCGCCGTCGATCTTCTTCCCTCTCGCCAATTCCGGCAGATCTCCTGCAGCTTAGCGTCCACGGAGAAGTGAAGCGGCTTGAATTCGTTACCGTTATGACGGAGGTGGGGGGAAGTTGAGCCGCGCGTAGTCCCCGCGCAGCTTGTAGGCGGCTATGTTGTAAGCCAGCGCAGCTTCCCTGCTGTGTCAAAGGTGCCTAACCAGAGCCGGTCCGGTTCTTGGTAAACGGATCTCGGCGACCCATTTTCCCCAGTGCCTTTGTCCGACGCCCCCTGTAGAGCTTCATTGTTTCGGAGGTGACCCGGCTTGCTTCATGGGTAGGGGCTTCGGAGTCAAGTAGGTATGCTGTTGGGAAAGTGATTTGAGCTTGGATGTAATGGATCTGAGAAGGGGTTAGTGGTTCAACCCGAAGGTAATTATGTCATTTTATAATTTTAAATTCCAATTTTATTTATAATATAACAACCGAACACATTATGAGATTTAAGTAGGATTTTCTAAATTTCAATTCAAATTCCATTTTCAATTCCATTTCCATTCAAATTCCATTTCATTCTTTGAAACGAACGCTACCTTAGTATCACGAGGCTAGAAAGAAAGTCATTCTGTTGTTATTCTAATCTTTGTTGGTATATATGGAGGGCTAGAAATATTTATGCTTTTATAAAAAGATGGGGTTCCCGGCAAAAATCATGGAGGCATTCTCAGCTTTCTATGGGTAAGGTGAAGGATTAGATCGTCACACATGGATGGAGACAAGATGTTATGGTGGTGTTTTTTGTTTTTCCAGTGACTTATAGTCGATCCTTGTTATTTGATTTTTCCCCCTTTTTTTTCTTAGTATTGTTTTCTTTAGGTTTAGTTCTGCTAGAATCGTTTTCTTTTAATAAAATATGTCATTAAAAATTTAAAATATATATAATATATATATATAATAAAATCACAAGATTAATCCTCGAAATTCATCATATAAAAAAGAGATGATAACATCTCTAAAAATCACAATATATGGAGGGGGAGAGAGTATCATTATTCGTTAATTAATAAGATAACTACTTATGCTATCCGTCACGCATGGCGACGGCATTGTACGCGCCATAATAAGGCATAGACTACACTTGACCCGACTTGGTTCCTAACTAAATTTACATCAAAACTCAAGCGGTTCCAATCACGTCCATACGTAAGAGACTCGATTTTATACCGACATGTATACCAAAAATATGAATGTAAGAATATTATTTTTTAAGTCAATTGTACTGTAGTAAACCGGGAACTTTAAAACTCGAGTGGAATAAAGTGGCGTTTTACAAAGTTATAAAAGTTTTTAGGAGGTGATAGTAAAAGATTGAACATAAGACGTATATAAAATAAACACACGGACATTTAAATTGACCGAGTCAATTCAGATTTGAATATAAAAATACAGACAGCTAAGAAATATGAAAATAAATAGGTTGTAGTAAGACATATATAAAAATAGGCATATAAGTGTTTCATATTTGACCCGAGTCGTTTCTGATTACGTATAAAAATAGACAGACTCGAATTATAACGGCATGCACACAAAAATACGAACGCAAGAAATTATTATTTAGGTAACCTTATACGGGGTAAACCGGAACTTTATAAACCTGAGAAGGTAAAAGTCACATATTAAAAGTTTCTACAAGTGAGAAATAATAAATTAAAAAAGATTTATGTCGTGGGGTTCGAACCCACCTCTTAGCCAAAACACACGACTCTAACCACTGCGCCAAATACATCATTTTTCAGGAATGATGAAACTAACGTATATGTATCACTGAACACGTAAAAGCAGGAAAAAAAGAAAAAAAAACTTAAAAAATTAAAATATCAAATTATCTTCAAAAGTTTTATAAATTATTTTAATTTTATTCAAAGTTTCATTAGATTTGATCAAATTGAAACAATTAATGAAACTTATTTTCAGTTGAAATTGAAACAACTTAAAAAATTTTGGAGGTAATTTGATAATTTTAATCATTTGAAGGAAAATTGTTATTTTTGTCAATCTCAAAAGCAAACCAAACTTAACTCTAATTTATAGGAGCATGTAAAAGATCTAAAGTTAACAACAAAATTCTTCTTGTTCATGCCCATTACATATTCTTACAATCTATTTTTAGTTTAATAGAATCCACATTGTTAGTCTAAGTGATTACCGATGAATTGTCCCAACACATAAACTACAAATAACTTTTGCATGAAACAAAAATGAAAATTACTAAACTTTATATAGTGACGACTACAAAAGTTGTATTTTTATTTAGGTTTAGCCTCATATAAGCTTTACCTTCATGACATACAAACAGATGATGATTGTTGTTGCTCTTAGGTTTTGTTTTATTAGCATTACAAATTAGTTTGTTGTTTTCTTTGCGAATAGGTGGTGTTTGGCTCTGAAGAAATCATAAGTTCTCATTTATCTTTTAGCCAAACGTTTAGTTGTTCAATAATCTTAAGCATGTAAGGAATTGGGCAAAATATGTTTCTATTTTTGAGAAAAGTCAAATTGGATTTTAATAATCTATACTATAACTCATCAGCTGATAATAATTCATACTATTAATTTGGCTGATAACATCATAACTTTTATTTTTATTCCACACTCATTTTGTCGCTATTTGTATTACACACTCAATAAAATATATCTATCATAGCTAGATTCACACTCATTTTGTATTTATTTTTTGGTCAATTTCGCTTATATGTTGTTTCATTTCGTTCATAATTATTATTGTGAGTGAATCGATACAATCAAGCGTAAATTTGATGATTATGTTACTGAGAATGTTATTGGTAACAAAAGTAAAAGTTAAGATTGTCCATGAGTATATTAATAAGAATTATTATTGGTTATAAATATGTATTATTAAATTCAATTTGCTCCAGAGAAAGAAGCAAACACACTATACTTTGAGAGAAAGAAGCATACACTCAATCTGCCTGGAGGGTACAAGCTAGATTTTTCAAAGCAAATCAAATAAATGCCAAGTATTCAATGGCTATACAATAAGTTATAACATGACTTTTGTAAGTAAATCAATAAACAAACACAATCAAATAAAAATATGAGTTAATTACATGAAACGTCCCAGTGGTTAGGTCTGTTTTTACTTTAGGGCTACAGGTTTGAAAAACTACAAGGTCGGTCCAGAGGTTTATCATAACGTACACAAATGGTCATTGACATGGATGAGACTTACTTTCTATAACTTTTTAAAAATTGATGATTTACCCTTATAATATTTTAAACAAAAAATAAATAAATGTATTTATATTAATATTAGAGTTAATTACATGAAAGGTCCATGTGGTTATGTCTGTTTTCACTTTCAGTCCCCAAGTTGAAAAATTACAAATCGGTTCACAAGCTTGACAAAACGTAACACACAACTGGTCCCCAACTGGATGAGCCGTTAACTTTTCTGTTAATTGCATGTAAAATGACCAAATACCCCGAAGTATTAAATTTACTTTAAAAAATTAATATACATAATATATTACTAAGAGTGGGACCCACCCCCACCATCTTCTTCTCCCTTTTTCTTTTCTAACCCCCACATTACACCACAACCACCCCCATTGATCATCTTCTTCTTCTCCTCCGGCCAGCCACCCTACTAACTCACCACCCCCCCTCCAAAGTGACAACACCTCTTGATACCAGAACCACCATCACACCTGGAATTACCATGGCACCTAGAACCACCATCGCAGAACAACCTATCACACAACCAAAAAGGGGTTTTCTAGTACCACCACCATACGACCTGTGATGGTTTTAAACCCCGGTGTTTCAAGGGCTCCGACCCACTTAGGTATTAAATGAACCAAACAAACACCACTATACCACCACCAACAGATGTTATGTTATTTGGTCAATAAGTGGGCTAGCCCATACGTAGTGTCATGCATGTTGGGCCTTGGTCCATGCACCTCTGATATTTCTTGTAATGGTAAGTTGATGGAGTCTAAGTTAAGTAGCGGGTCATTTGGGTTGTTAGCGTATTTGTAGCTGAAAGTTGTTTCAGCATGGAGTTTGTATTGCTATATATGCAGTGACTTCATTGAATAATATCATCCAGTTATATTGATGAATACTTTGATATCCTTGAATCATTTCAACTGGTATCAGAGCATATACCTGGTGAGCGAGAGAGAAACACTGCTTCAATCAAGTCCATGGCAGAAGAGACGGTTTCTTATCAAGTGTTCCACGCTTTGACGGTGACTATGACCATTGGTGTTTGGTCATGGAGAACTTACTGAGATCGAATAGCGTATTGTGTCAGTAATTGAAAAGAGATTCAATTACCCAAGAAGGAGTGACCTTAACTGCTGCCGTTGAAAAGAGTCAACTGATTCGATGAAGCTTAAAGATTTGAAGGCCCGTAACCTATCTGTTCCAGTCGATAGATCGACAGATTATCCGTACCATGGCCCAGAAGGAGAGTGCTAAACAATCTTGGATGCTATGCGTACAAAGTACCAAGGGCACAGCGGTGAAGCGAGCCCAATTGCAGCGTCTTCGCCAGGATTTCGGGATGCTGGAAATGAAGGAAGGAGAATCCGTTACCGACTATTTAACCGTGTTATGACGTGGCAAATAAGATGAGCCACTATGGAGAAAAGATGTCTGATGTTACGATTGTTGAAAGATATTAAGGTCACTCACGGAGACCTTTAATTTTGTGGTTTGCACTCTTGAAGAATCCCGGGACATTGATGAACTTACTGTTGATGAACTTCAAAGTTCTCTTCTTGTGCATGAACAAAAACTAACGTCGCAAACCGCAAGAGGATCAAGCAATGAAGATCGAAAACGCATCTCAATTCACCGGGACGAGGTCGTGGCAGGTCCTCTGGAGGTCGAGGCCGAGGCCGCGGGCGTGGAAGATCCCGGCCTGATTTCGATATATCACGGTGGAATGCTATACATGTCATCACTGGTCACTTCTCGTATGAGTGCCCCAAAGCTGATCGAGCTGCAAACTACGCTGAGTTTGATGAAGGCGAAGACTTGCTACTCTTGCTCGAGCTGAAGAGAAAAGAGAAGTATTTCCGGCATTTGGTTTTTAGATTCTTGGTTGTTCTAACCTATGACAGCTCTCGATCTTGGTTTGTCAACCGGACTGAAAGCTATACATATACTGTGAAGCTGGGCAATGATCTAAAACTGTTGGTCAAAGGAATTGGAGACATCTGTTTCGAATTGAAGGTGTAACTCAAGTGATTACCAAGTTTACTATGTTCCTGAATTGACATCAAACTTGCTAAGTGTTGGTCATTACAAGAAAAAAAGATCTCACGATCATCGTCCGGCAAGGAACATGCAAGATTTATCACCCTCACAGAGGCTTAATAGTGACATCCATTATGACAGAAATCGCATGTTTCTAGTACATGCCACTGTTAACCTCTATCCACCCATGTTTGAAAGTTACCTCTGACCAACATACACAACTATGGCATCGGCGATGGGGCATGTGAGCCACAAATCTATTCGTACCATGCAGTATAGGCATATGGTGGATGGCCTACCAAAAGTAGCTGACCAAACCAAAGTGTGTGAAGTTTGTCA